>JAKWJA010001590.1:0-27601 GCA_027704765.1 Solanum habrochaites | reverse complement strand
CGCACGTTCGTGGCGTGGGCTGACATTACCGCCTTGACTCACGCACGGTGGACGACGTAGGGCGTGACTGACATCACCGCCCTTGACAGCACACACAGGTCCTGCCACGTCGGGCATGGCATGACATCACCTCCCTTTGACAGCACACACAGTTGGAAACGTCTGGCGTGGCATGACAACACCGCCCTTGGAAAACACACACGGTCAGATGACGTCGGGCATAACATGACATCACCTCCCTTGGACAGCACACACGGTCGAACGACGTCGGGCGTGAAATTCCATCACCATCTTTGGAAAGCACACACGGTCCGTAACGTCAGGCGTGGCATAACATCACCACCTTTGGACAGCACACACGGTCGAACGATGTCGAGAGTGGCATGACATCACCGTCTTTGGGCAGCACACACGGTCGAACGACGTCGGGCGTGGGATGCCATCATAGCCCTTGGAGGGTAAACACAGTTGAACAACGTCAAGCATGACATGCCCAATCACGCCTTGGATACACTACGGTCGAATGGACGTCGGGCGTTGCTGACATCACCGCCCTTGGACAACACATAGTCGACAAACTCGGGCATGGCAATAACTTAAACCTCCCTTGACCCGCACACACACTCATTGACGTCGGGCGTGTCATTAACAATCACCGCCTTTGGCAGCACACACGGTTGAACGACGTCGGTCGTGGCATGCCATCATCACCTTGGGCAGCACACCCTTCGCCGACGTCCGGGCGTGGCCAATTCGCATCTGCGCCGTTTGGCAGCACACACGGTCGAACGACGTCGGGGCAATGGAATGACATGACCGCCTTTGGGACAGCCAAACACGGATGACGATGTCATGCCCGGACATGCCATCACCAACTTTGGACAGCCAACACGATCGACCGAACATCGGGCGGGCATGCCATCTCGCCTATTGGGAGGCACAAACGGTCGAACGACCGTCATTCGTAGCACCATCAACCGCCCTTGGACTACACGCACGGTCGAACTACGTCGGGCGTGTCATGCCATCATCGCCTTTGGGCAACACACAATGTCGAGCGACGTCGGGCGTAGCAAGCCATCATCGCCTTTTGGTAGCACAAACGGTAGAACAACATCGGGCGTGGCATCCTATCATCGCCTTTGGACTAGTTCACACAGTCAGACGGCGTCGGGCGTGGCATTCCATCATCGCCCTTGGACGACAAACACGGTTGAACGACTTCGTTCGTGGCATGTCATCATCTCCTTTATGCAGCAAACACGGTAGAACCACGTCGGGCGTGGCATGCCATCATCGCCTTTCTGTAGCATACACGGTCGAACGACGTCGGGACTGGCATGCCATCATTGCCTTTGGGCAGCACACACGGTCGAACGACGTCGGGCATGGCATGCCATCATCGCCTTAAGGCAGCATAAACGGTCGAACGACGTCGGGCGTGGCATAACATCACCGCCCTTGGACAGCACATACGGTCGGACGACGTCGGGTGTGACATCCAATCACCGCCCTTGGACTGCACGCACGATCGGAGGACGTCGGGCTTGGCATGACATCACAGCCCTTGGACAACACACACGGTCAGACGACGTCAGCTTTTGCAGGACCATCATAGCCTTGGAGCAAACACGGTCCGCGACTTCAGGCGTGACAACATCCATCACCGCCTTTTGGAACAACATATACGGTCGAACTACGTCGGCGTGGCATGCCTCATCGTATTTGGGCAGCACATACTCGATAAACGTCGGGCGGGCATGACAACGATCGCTTTTGGGACACACACATGTTTTGAACGACGTCGTGCGTGGCATGCCGTCATCTCCATTGGGCAACACACATGGTGGGACGACGTCGAGCATGGCATGACATCACCGCGCTTTGACAGCACACACGGTCGAACTAAGTCGGACGTGGCATAACAACACCGCCCTTGGACAGCACACACGGTAAGACAACGTAGGGCGTGGCATGACATTGCCTCCCTAGGACGGCATGCACGATCAGACGACGACGGGCGTGACATACAATTACCGCCCTTGGACTGCACGCACGATCAGACGACGTCGGGCTTGGCATGACATCACAACCCTTGGACAGCACACACGGTCAGACGACGTCGGGAGTGGCGTGACATCATAGCCCTTGGACGGCAAACACGGTCGAACGACGTCAGGAGTGACATGCCATCACCACCTTTAAACAACACATACAGTCAAACAATGTCGGGCGTGGCATGACATCACCGCCTTTGGACAGCACACACGGTTGAACGACGTCGTGCGTGGCATGCCATCATATCCATTGGGCAGCACACACGGTCGGACGACGTTGGGCGTGGCATGACATCACCGCCCTTGGACAGCACACACAGTCAAACGAGGTCGGGCGTGACATACAATCACCGCCCTTGGACTGCACGCACGATCGGACGACGTCGGGCGTGGCATGACATCACAGCCCTTGGACAGCACACACGGTCAGACGATGTCGGGCGTGGCATGACATCACCGCCCTTGGATGGCACGCACGATCGGACGACGTCAGGCGTGGCATGACATCACCGCCCTTGGACAACTCACACGTCGGCAACGTCGGGCGTGGCATGACATCACCGCCTTTTGACAGCACACACGGTCGAACGACGTCGGGCGTGGCATGTAATCATCGCCTTTGGGCAGCACACGCGGTCGAACGACGTCGGGCGTGGCATGCCATCATAGCCCTTGGACGGCAAACACCGTGGAACAACATCAGGCGTGACATGCCATCACCGCCTTTGGACAGAAAATACGGTTGGAATACGTCGGTCGTGGCATGCCATCATCGCCTTTGGACGGCACACACGGTTGAATGACATCGGGTGTGGCATTCCATCATCGCCTTTAGGCAGCACAAAAGGTGGAACGACATCGGGCATGGCATGACATCACTGCCCTTGGATAGCACACATGGTCGGACAACGTCGGGCTTGGCATGACATCACCGCCCTTGGACGGCACGTACGGTCGCACGATGTCAGGCGTGGCATGACATCACCGCCCTTGGACAACACACACGGTCGGCAACATCGGCGGGGCATAACATCACCGTCTTTGGACAACACACATAGTCGGACACGTCGGGCGTGGCATCACATCACCACCCTTGGGCAGCACACACGGTCGGACTACGTCGGGCGTGGCGTGACATCATCGCCTTTGGACAGCACACATGGTCGGATGACGTCGTGCATGGCATGCCATCATCGCCCTTGGACAGCACACACGGTCGGCAAAGTCGAGCGTGCCATGACATCACCTTCCTTGGGCAGCACACACGTTTGAACGACGTCGGTGTGGCCATGACATCACGCCCCTTTGGCAGCAACCCACGGTTGGCACCTCTGGCGTGCATGACCATCACCTCCTTTGGACAGCACACACAGTCGGCAACGTCGTGCGTGGCATGACATCATCGCCCTTGGGCAGCACACACGGTCGGACTACGTCGGGCGTGGCGTGACATCACCGCCTTTGGACAGCACACACAGTCAGATGACGTCGTGCATGGCATGCCATCATCGCTGTTGGACAGCACACACGGTCGGCAACGTCGGGCGTGGCATGACATCACCGCCCTTGGACAACACACACGGTCGGCAACGTCGAGCGCGACAAGCCATCATCGCCCTTGGATAGCACACACGATCGAACGACGTCGGGCGTTGCATGACATCACTCACTTGTACTGCACGCACGGTCGGGCGTGGCATGATATTACCGCCCTTGGACGACACGCACGGTCGGACGACGTAGGGCGTGGAATGACATCACCGCCCTTGGACAGCACACACGGTCTGCAACGTCGGGCATGGCATGACATCACCTCCCTTTGACAGCACACACAGTTGGCAACGTCTGGCGTGGCATGACAACACCGCCCTTGGAAAACACACACGGTCAGATGACGTCGGGCATAACATGACATCACCTCCCTTGGACAGCACACACGGTCGAACGACGTCGGGCGTGAAATTCCAGACCAATCTTTGGATGCACAACGGGCCCGTAACGTCAGCGGCATAACATCACCTCCTTTGGACACAATCACGTCGAACGATGTCGAGAGTGGCATGACATCACTGCCTTTGGGCAGCACACACGGTCGAACGACGTCGGGCGTGGGATGCCATCATAGCCCTTGGAGGGTAAACACAGTTGAACAACGTCAAGCATGACATGCCATCACCGCCTTTGGATAGCACATACGGTCGAATGACGTCGGGCGTGGCATGACATCACCGCCCTTGGACAACACACAGTCGAAAAACGTCGGGCGTGGCATAACTTAACCGCCCTTGGACAGCACACACACTCCAATGACGTCGGGCGTGTCATGACATCACCGCCTTTGGGCAGCACACACGGTTGAACGACGTCGGGCGTGGCATGCCATCATCACCTTTGGGCAGCACACCCGGTCGAACGACGTCGGGCGTGGCATGCCATCTGCGCCTTTGGGCAGCACACACGGTCGAACGACGTCGAGCATGGCATGACATGACCGCCTTTGGACAGCAAACACGGTCGAACGATGTCAGGCGGGACATGCCATCACCACTTTTGGACAGCACACACGATCGAACGACATCGGGCGTGGCATGCCATCATCGCCTTTGGGCAGCACAAACGGTCGAACGACGTCATGCGTGGCATCACATCACCGCCCTTGGACTACACGCACGGTCGAACTACGTCGGGCGTGTCATGCCATCATCGCCTTTGGGCAGCACACAATGTCGAGCGACGTCGGGCGTAGCAAGCCATCATCGCCTTTTGGTAGCACAAACGGTAGAACAACATCGGGCGTGGCATCCTATCATCGCCTTTGGACTAGTTCACACAGTCAGACGGCATCGGGCGTGGCATTCCATCTCGCCTGGGACGACAAACCGTAACTACTTCGTTCCGTTTCATGTCACATCTCCTTTATGCTCCACTACGGTAGAACCACGTCGGGCCGTGGCATGCCATCAAATCGCCTTTTGTAGCATACACGGTACGAACGACTCGGGATGGCATGCCATCATTGCCTTTGGGCAGCACACCGTCCGAACGACGTCTGGTTGGCCTGCCATTATCCCCTTTGGGCCACAAGCCAACGATCGAACGACGTCGGCATGCATGCATCAATCGCCTAAGGCCGCATAAACGGTCGAACGACGTCGGGCGTGGCCTGAAATCACCGCCCTTGGACAGCACACACGGTCGGACGACGTCGGGCGTGACATGCAATCACCGCCCTTGGACTGCACGCACGATCGGAGGACGTCGGGCTTGGCATGACATCACAGCCCTTGGACAACACACACGGTCAGACGACGTCAGGCGTGGCATGACATCATAGCCTTGGACGACAAACACGGTCGAACGACTTCAGGAGTGACATGCCATCACCGCCTTTGGACAACATATACGGTCGAACGACGTCGGGCGTGGCATGCCATCATCGTATTTGGGCAGCACATACGGTCGAATAACGTCGGGCGTGGCATGACAACATCGCTTTTGGACAACACACATGGTTGAACGACGTCGTGCGTGGCATGCTGTCATCTCCATTGGGCAACACACATGGTGGGACGACGTCGAGCATGGCATGACATCACCGCCCTTGGACAGCACACACGGTCGAACGACGTCGGGCGTGGCATAACATCACCGCCCTTGGACAGCACACACGGTCAGACAACGTCGGGCGTGGCATGACATCACCTCCCTAGGACGGCACGCACGATCGGACGACGACGGGCGTGACATGCAATCACCGCCCTTGGACTGCACGCACGATCGGACGACGTCGGGCTTGGCATGACATCACAACCCTTGGACAGCACACACGGTCAGACGACGTCGGGCGTGGCATGACATCATAGCCCTTGGACGGCAAACACGGTCGAACGACGTCAGGAGTGACATGCCATCACCGCCTTTGGACAACACATACGGTCGAACAACGTCGGGCGTGGCATGACATCACCGCCTTTGGACAGCACACACGGTTGAACGACGTCGTGCGTGGCATGCCATCATATCCATTGGGCAGCACACACGGTCGGACGACGTCGGGCGTGGCATGACATCACCGCCCTTGGACAGCCCCAGCAAACGATGTCGAGCGTGCATACAATCCCGCCCTTGACTGCAGCCGATCAGACGATGTCGGGCTTGGCAATGACATCACATCCTGGACACACACAACAGACAGACTTGTCAGGTTGGTGGCATGACATCACCGCCCTTATAAGCACTCACGATTGGACTGATTTCAATCGTGGCATGACATCACCGTCCCTTGGACCACTCACACGTCGCAACGTCAGGCGTGGCATGACATCCCCTCCTTTTGACAGCACACACGGTCGAACGACGTCGGGCATGGCATGTAATAATCGCCTTTGGGCAGCACACGCGGTCAAACGACGTCGGGCGTGGCATACCATCATAGCCCGTGGACGGCAAACACCGTGGAACAACATCAGGCGTGGCATGACATCACCGCCTTTGGACAGCACACACGGTTGGACTACGTCGGTCGTGGCATGCCATCATCGCCTTTGGACGGCACACACGGTCGAATGACATCGGGCGTGGCATTCCATCATCGCCTTTGGGCAGCACAAACGGTGGAACGACGTCGGGCGTGGCATGACATCACCGCCCTTGGACAGCACACACGGTCGGACGACGTCGGGCTTGGCATGACATCACCGCCCTTGGACGGCACGCACGGTCGCACGACGTCAGGCGTGGCATGACATCACCGCCCTTGGACAGCACACACGGTCGGCAACATCGGCGTGGCATGACATCACCGCCCTTGGACAGCACACATGGTCGGCAACGTCGGGCGTGGCATGACATCACCGCCCTTGGGCAGCACACACGGTCGGACTACGTCGGGCGTGGCGTGACATCACCGCCTTTGGACAGCACACACGGTCGGATGACGTCGTGCATGGCATGCCATCATCGCCCTTGGACAGCACACACGGTCGGCAACGTCGGGCGTGCCATGACATCACCTCCCTTGGGCAGCACACACGGTTGAACGACGTCGGGTGTGGCATGACATCACCGCCCTTGGGCAGCACCCACGGTTGGCAACGTCGGGCGTGGCATGACATCACCTCCTTTGGACAGCACACACGGTCGGCAACGTCGTGCGTGGCATGACATCATCGCCCTTGGGCAGCACACACGGTCGGACTACGTCGGGCGTGGCGTGACATCACCGCCTTTGGACAGCACACACAGTCAGATGACGTCGTGCATGGCATGCCATCATCGCTGTTGGACAGCACACACGTGCGCAACGTCGGTCTGGCATGACATCACCGCCTTATACAAAACACGGGTCGGCAACGTCGAGGCGGCGACAAGCCATCACGTCCCTTGGATAGCACACACGATCGAACGACGTCGGGCGTGGCATGCCATCATCGCCTTTGGGCAGCACAAACAGTCGAACGACGTCGGGCTTGGCATGACATCACGGCCCTTGGACTGCACGCACGATCGTACGACGTCGGACGTGGCATGACCTCACCGCCCAAGGACAGCACACACGGTCGGCAACGTCGGGCGTGGCGTGACATTACCGCCCTTGGACAACACACACGGTCGGCAACGTCGAGCGCGACATGCCATCACCGCCCTTGGATAGCACACACGGTCGAACGACGTCGGGCGTGGCATGACATCACGCCCTTGGACTGCACGCACTGTCGGGCGTGGAATGACATCACCGCCCTTGGACTGCACGCACAGTCGGATGACATCGTGCGTGGCATGCCATCACCGCCCTTGGACAACACACACGGTCGGACGACGTCGGGCGTAGCATGACATTACCGCCCTTGGACGACACGCACGGTTGGACGAGGTAGGGCGTGGAATGACATCACCGCCCTTGGACAGCACACACGGTCGGCAACGTCAGGTGTGGCATGACATCACCGCCCTTTGACTATACAGACGGTCGGCAACGTCGGGCGTGGCATGACAACACCGCCCATGGACAACACACACGGTCGGACGAAATCGGGCGTGGCATGATATAACCTCCCTTGGACAGCACACACAGTCGAACGATGTCGGGCGTGAAATGCCATCACCGCCTTTGGACAGCACACACGGTCCGCAACGTCGGGCGTGGCATGACATCACCGCCCTTGGACTACATGTACGGTTGGACGACGTCGATCGTGGCATGACATCACCGCCTTATGATAGCACACGTTGGGCAACATCGGCGTGGGTAGTGACAATCACCTCACCTCCTTGGAACACCACACCAGTCGACAACTCATGCGTGGGCTGCCATTACCGCCTTTGACATCACACACGGTCCAACGCACGTCGACAATGTCCAAGGACTTCACCTCACCGCCCTTGGGCAGCACACCCGATAGGCGGACGTTGGGCGTGGCATGACATCACCCCCCTTGGACATTACACACGGTCGAACGACGTCGGGTGTGGCATGACATTACCGCCCTTGGACGACATGCACGGTTGGACGACGTAGGGCGTGGAATGACATCACCGCCCTTGGATAGCACACACGGTCTGCAACGTCGGGCGTGGCATGACATCACCGCCCTTTGACAGCACACACAGTTGGCAACGTCTGGCGTGGCATGACAACACCGCCCTTGGAAAACACACACGGTCAGATGACGTCGGGCGTAACATGACATCACCTCCCTTGGACAGCACACACGGTCGAACGACGTCGGGCGTGAAATGCCATCACCATCTTTGGACAGCACACACGGTCCGCAACGTCGGGCGTGGCATAACATCACCGCCTTTGGACAGCACACACGGTCGAACGACGTTGGGAGTGGCATGACATCACCGCCTTTGGGCAGCACACACGGTCGAACGACGTCGGGCGTGGCATGCCATCATAGCCCTTGGAGGGTAAACACAGTTGAACAACGTCAACCATGACATGCCATCACCGCCTTTGGATAGCACATACGGTCGAACGACGTCGGGTGTGGCATGACATCACCGCCCTTGGACAACACACAGTTGAAAAACGTCGGGCGTGGCATAACTTAACCCCCTTGGAAAGCACACACACTCCAATGACGTTGGGCGTGTCATGACATCACCGCCCTTGGATTGCACGCACGTTCGAACGACATCGGGCGTGGCATGACATCACCGCCTTTGGACAGCACACACGGTTGAACGACGTCGGGCTTGGCATGCCATCATCACCTTTGGGCAGCACACCCGGTCGAATGACGTCATGCGTGGCATGCCATCAGCGCCTTTGGGCAGCACACACGGTCGAACGACGTCGGGCATGGTATGACATGACCGCCTTTTGACAGCACACACGGTTGAACTACTCCGGGCCGTGGCCTGACAGAGCCGCCTTTGAAACTGTCAACACACAAATTGAAGCGTCGGCAACGTCTGCCTGGCAGGACATCACCACCCTTGATAGCACACACGGTCGGTAATGTCAGGCGTGGCATAATCACCGCCCTTGGACGCAACACACGGTCAGACGACGTCGGGCTTTTGTGGCATGACATCACCGCCCTTGGGACACATACAAAAACGGTCCAGAACGATGTCGGGCGTGGCATAAATCATCGCCCTTTCGGCGCACACGACTGTCGGTAGGTCAACGTAAGGCGTGGCCTGACATCACCGCCTTTGGACAGCACACATGGTCGACAACGTCGGGTGTGGCATGACATCACCACCTTTGGACAGCGTCACACGGTCCAAATACCGTCGGGCGTTGGGTATCCATCACGCATTTGGCAGCACACGCGGTTCGAACTAACGTCCTGGCGTGGCAAGGCATCACCGCCCTTGGGGCAGCAACACACGTCGGCAAACGTTCGGGCGTGGGCATGACGTCCCCGCACCTTGGCAGCACACATCACGGTCGAACAACGTCGGGTGTGGGTAACCATCATCGCCTTTGGAAGCACTAAGCACGCTCGTACGACAGTCGAGCCTGGCATGTCATCATGCCCTTTGACGGCAAACAACGGTCCGATTACGATGTTGGGTAGACATCCATCACCACTTTTGGGACATCACACACTACGAACGACATCGGGCGTGGCATGCCATCATCGCCTTTGGCAGCACAAAGAACGGTCCGAACGACGTCATGCCTTGGCATCACAATCACCCGGCCCTTTGGACCTGTCAAGCACGGTCGGACTACGTCGGGCGTGTCATGCCATCATCGCCTTTGGGCAGCACACACTGTCGAGCGACGTTGGGCGTGGCAAGCCATCATCGCCTTTTGGTAGCACAAACGGTCGAACGACATCGGGCGTGGCATCCTATCATCTCCTTTGGACTAGTTCACATAATCGGATGGCGTCGGGCGTGGCATTCCATCATCGCCCTTGGACGACAAACACGGTCGAACGACTTCGTTCGTGGCATGCCATCATCTCCTTTGGGCAGCAAACACGGTAGATCCACGTCGGGCGTGGCATGCCATCATCGCCTTTCGATAGCACACATGGTCGAACGACGTCGGGCATGGCATGCCATCATTGCCTTTGGGCAGCACACACGGTCGAACGACGTCGAGCGTGGCATGCCATCATCGCGTTTGGACAGCACACACGATCGAATGACGTCGGGCGTGGCATGCCATCATCGCCTTTGGGCAGCACAAACGGTCGAACGACGTCAAGCGTGGCATGACATCACGGCCCTTACACTGCACGTACGATCGTACGACGTCGGGCGTGGCATGACCTCACCGCCTTAGGACAGCACACACAGTTGGCAACGTCAGGCGCGGCATGCCATCATCGCCCTTGGATAGCACACACGGTCGAACGACATCGGGCGTGGCATGACATCACGCCCTAGGACAGCACGCACGGTCGGGCATGGAATGACATCCCGCCTTAAGACAGGCACGCAACATCGTATGAAACATCGAGCGTGGCATGCCATGCACGCCTTTGGGCAGCCACAAACGGTTGAACGACGTCATGCGTGCGTCACATCCCGCCCTTTGGACTGCACGCACGGTCGACTACGTCGGGCCGGGAATGACATTCAACCACCCCCTTGGCAGCAACACAGGCCGTCGCAACGTCAGGTGTTGCATAATATCACTCATAGCACCGCAAACTGTGCTATACATACGGTCGGCAACATCGGGAGTGGTCATGCCGCACCCGCCATGACAAAACACCCCGGGTTCGGACGACGTCGTGCTGGCTGATATCACTCCATTGTGACAGCCAACAACCCAGTCTAAACGACATCAGCTAATGCCCATCACCGCCTTTGGACAGCACACACGGTCCGCAACGTCGGGCGTGGCATGCCATCATAGCCTTTGGGCAGCACACACGGTCGAACGACGTCGGGCGTGGCATGCCATTACCCCCTTTGGACAACACACACGATTGAACGACGTCGGGCATGGCATGCCATCATTGCCTTAAGGCAGCACAAACGGTCGAACGACATCCAGCGTGGCATGACCTCACCGCCCTAGGACAGCACACACGGTCGGCAACGTCGGGCGTGGCATGACATCACCGCCCTTGGACAACACACACGGTCGGCAACGTCGGGTGTGACAAGCCATCATCGCACTAGGATAACACACACGATCGAACGATGTCGGGCGTGGCATGACATCACTCACTTGGACTGCACGCACGGTCAGGCGTGGCATAACATCACCGCCCTTAGACTGCACGCACAGTCGGATGACATCGGGCGTGGCATGCCATCACCGCCCTTGGACAACACACACGTTCGGACGATGTCGGGCGTAGCATGACATTACCGCCCTTGGACAACACGCACGGTCGGACGACATAGGGCGTGGAATGACATCACCTCCCTTGGACAGCACACACGGTCGGCACACTTCCAGGGGTGGCAATGAAATCACCACACCCACCGCCCTTTGACTATACAGACGGTCCGCAACGTCGGGCGTGGAATGACACACCGCCCATGGACAACACACAGCGATCAGACTACTCGGGCGTGCATGATAATACCTCCCTTTGATAGCACACACAGTCGAACAACGTAGGGCATGAATGCCATCACCTTGCCTTTTGACAGTAGACCACGGTTCCAGAACGTCGGCCGTGGGCATGCCATCATCGCCTTGGGCAGCACACACCGGTCGAACGAATCGGGCGTGGCCAATTCAGTCTCGCCCTTTGGGACGGCAAAACCACGGTCGAAATGATGTGGGGAGTACATGCCATCGACCACTCTTGAAGCACACAGGTCGGAACGACATCTGGGCGTGACATGCAAAGCTAACTGCCTTTGGACTGCAAGCAACGATCGGAGGACCGTCTGCTTGGCATGACATCACAACCCTTGGACAGCACACACGGTCAGACGACGTCAGGCGTGGCATGACATCATAGCCTTGGACAACACATACGGTCAAACGAGGTCGGGCGTGACATACAATCACCGCCCTTGGACTGCACGCACGATCAGACGACGTCGGGCGTGGCATGACATCACAGCCCTTGGACAGCACACACGGTCAGATGATGTCGGGCGTGGCATGACATCACCTCCCTTGGACGGCACGCACGATCGGACTACGTCAGGCGTGGCATGACATCACCGCCCTTGGACAACACACACGGTTGAACGACGTCGTGAGTGGCATGCCATCATATCCATTGGGCAGCACACATGGTCGGACGACGTCAGGCGTGACATGCAATCACCGCCCTTGGACTGCACGCACGATCGGAGGATGTCGGGCTTTGCATGACATCATAGCCTTTGGACAGCACACACGGTCAGACGACGCTAGGCGTGGCATGACATCATAGCCTTGGACGGCAAACACAGCGAACGACTTCAGGAGTGACATGCCATCACCGCCTTTGGACAACACATACGGTCGAACGACGTCGGGCGTGGCATGCCATCATCGCATTTGGACAGCACATACGGTAGAACAACGTCGGGCGTGGCATGACATCACCGCCTTTTGACAACACACATGGTTGAACGACGTGGTGCGTGGCATGCCATCATCTCCATTGGGCAGCACACACGGTCGGACGACGTCGGGCGTGGCATGACATCACCGCCCTTGGAATGCACACACGGTCGAACGACGACAGGCGTGACATGCCATCACCGCCTTTGGACAGCATACACGCTCGAACGACGTCGGGCGTGGCATGCCATCATCGCATTTGGGCAGCACATACGGTAGAACAACGTCGGGCGTGACATGACATCACCGCCTTTTGACAACACACATGGTTGAACAACATCGTGAGTGGCATGCCATCATATCCATTGGGCAGCACACACGGTCGGACGACGTCGAGCGTGACATGTAATCACCGCCCTTGGACTGTACGCACGATCGGAGAACGTCGGGCTTGGCATGACATCACAGACCTTGGACAACACACACGGTCAGACGACGCCAGCCGTGGCATGACATCATAGCCTTGGATGGCAAACACGGTCGAACGACTTCAGGAGTGACATGCCATCACCGCCTTTGGACAGCATATACGGTCGAACGATGTCGGGCGTGGCATGCCATCATCGCATTTGGGCAGCACATACGGTAGAACAACGTCGGGCGTGGCATGACATCACCGCCTTTTGACAACACACATGGTTGAACGACGTCGTGCGTGGCATGCCATCATCTCCATTGGGCAGCACACACTGTCGGACGACGTCGGGCGTGGCATGACATCACCGCCCTTAGAATGCACTCACGGTCGAACGACGACAGGCGTAACATGCCATCCCCGCCTTTGGACAACATACACGTTCGAACGACGTCGGGCGTGGCATGCCATCATCGCATTTGTGCAGCACATACGGTAGAACAACGTCAGGCGTGACATGACATCACCGCCTTTTGACAACACACATGGTTGAACGACGTCGTGCGTGGCATGCCATCATCTCCATTGGGCAGCACACACGGTCGGACGACGTCGGGCGTGGCATGACATCACCGCCCTTGGACTACACGCACAGTCGAACGACGTCGGACGTGCCATGACATCACTGCCCTTGGACAGCACACACGATTTGCAATGTCGTGCGTGGTATGCCATCACCGCCCTTGGACAGCACACACGATCGGACGACGTAGGGCATGGCATGACATCACCGCCCTTGGGAAGCACACATGGTCGGAAGACATCGGGCGTGGCATGACATCAACGGCCTTAAGCAGTACACACGGTCGGACGATGTCGGGCATAGCATGCCATCACCGCCCTAGGACTGAATGCACAGACAGATGACGTCGGGCATGGAAAGACATCACCGCCCTTGGGTAAAGACACACCTGGTCTGGGGGGGGGGGACGCGTCCGGCGTGGCAATACATGCACTGGGGCCGCTTATACAGCACACACAATCGTAGGGGCGATGTGGGGGTGGCGGGTGGGGGGCGTGCCATCATCGCATTGGGCAGACCACACTGTCGAGGGACTAAGTTTGGCATGAAATGTGGACATCCCCGGGCCCTTGGATAGCAACCCACGGTCAGAACGATCTTCCGGCCGTGGCAGACATCATAGCTTGGACGGCAAACACGGTCGAACACTTCAGGAGTACATGCCAGGGGGTCACCGGGCGCTTTGGACTCACATACGGTCGAGGGAAGACGCGGCGTGGGCATGCCATCATCTCATTTTGGGCAGCACATACAGTAGACAACGTCGTGCTGGGCATGACATCACGCCTCCTTTTGACAACACACATGTTGAACTACATCGTGCGTGGCATTCCATAAATCTCCATTGAGCAGCACACACGGTCCGGAACGACGTCGGGCCGTGGCAGACAATCACCAGCCCTTGATGCACTCACTGTCGAACGACGACAGGCGGACATGCAGGTCATCGCCTTTTGACGTGGCGGGGTGGAGGGGGGGGGGGGGGGCAGACACGCTCGAACGACGTCTGGCGTGGGCAATGCCATCATCGCATTTGGCAGCACATCGGTAGAACAACGTCGGGCCCGTGACATGAACACCGCCTTTTGACACACCATGGTTGAACTACGTCTGCGTGGCATGCCATATATCTCTATTGGGGCAGCACACACGGTCCCGGACGACGTCGGGCGTGGCATGAACATCCACTCCCTTGACTAACCGCACAATGTCAAATGACGTCGGGCGTGCCATGACATCACTTCCCTTGGACAGCACACACGATTTGCAATGTCGTGCGTAGTATGCCATCACCGCCCTTGGACAGCACACACGATCAGACGACGTAGGGCGTGGCATGACATCACCGCACTTGGGAAGCACACACGGTAGGAAGACATCGGGCGTGGCATGACATCACCGACCTTAAGCAGTACACACGATCGGACGACGTCGGGCATAGCATGCCATCATCGTCCTAGAACTGAATGCACAGACGGATGACGTCGGGCGTGGAAAGACATCACCGCCCTTGGAAAACACACACGGTCGGACGACGTCCGGCGTGGCATGACATCACTGCCCTTAGACAACACACACAATCGACCGACGTTGGGCGTGGCATGCCATCATCGCCTTTGGGCAGAACACACGGTCGAACGACGTCGGGCATGACATGACATCACCGCCCTTAGACAGCACACACGGTCAGACGACGTCAGGCGTGGCATGACATCATAGCCTTGGACGACAAACATGGTCGAACGACTTCAAGAGTGACATGCCATCACCGCCTTTGGACAGCACATTTGGTCGAACGTCATCGGGCGTGGCATGCCATCATCGCATTTGGGAAGCACATACGGTAGAACAACGTCGGGCGTGGCATGACATTACCGCCTTTTGACAACACACATGGTTGAACGACGTCGTGCGTGGCATGCCATCATCTCCATTGGGCAGCACACACGGTCGGACGACGTTGGGTGTGGCATGAAATCAACGCCCTTGGAATGCACACACGATCGAACGACGACAAGCGTGACATGCCATCACCGCCTTTGGACAGCATACACATCGAACGACGTCGGGCGTGGCATGACATCATCACCTTTGGGCAGCACACACGGTCGAACAATGTCGGGCGTGGCATGACATCACCGCCCTTGGACTGCATGCTCGGTCGGACGACGTCGGGCGTGGCATGACTTCACCGCCCTTGGATAGCACACACGGTCGAACGACGTCGGGCGTGGCATGAAATCACCACCCTTGGACGGCACGCACGGTGGGACGACGACGGGCGTGGCATGACATCACCGCCCTAGGACTGCATGCACGGTCGGACGACATCGGGCGTGGCATGACTTCACCGCCCTTGGACAGCACACACTTTCGAACAATGTCGGGCGTGGCATGACATCACCGCCCTTAGACGGCACAATGGTTCTGCCGACGTTTGGGTGTTCATGACGTCACCTCCCTTATACATCACCACGATCGACGTGGCAATGTCTCACCTCCGATGACTTAATGCACATACGGATACTCGCTGGCGTGGAAAGACATCACCGCCCTTGGAAAACACATACGGTCGGATGACGTTCGGCGTGGCATGGCATCACTGCCCTTTGACAACACACACAATAGACTGATGTTGGGCGTGGCATGCCATCATCGTCGTTGGGCAGAACACACGGTCGGACGACGTCGGGCGTGGCATGACATCACCACCTTTGGACATCACACACGGTTGAAAGTCGTCGTGCGTAGCATGCCATCATCGCCATTGGGCAGCACACACGGTCGGCAATGTCGGGCGTGGAATGACATCACCGCCCTTGGACAGCACACACGATCAGACGACGTCGGGCGTGACATGCAATCACCGCACTTGGACTGCCTGCACGATCGGAGGACGTCAGGCGTGCCATGACATCATAGCCTTGGACGGCAAACACGGCCGAACGACTTCAGGAGTGACATGCCATCAACGCCTTTGGACAGCACATACGGTCGAACGAAATCGGGTGTGGCATGCCATCATCGCATTTGGGCAGCGCATACGGTCGAACAACGTCGGGCGTGGCATGACATAACCGCCTTTGGACAACATTCATGGTTGAACGACGTCGTGCGTGGCATGCCATCATCTCCATTGGGTAGCACACACGATCGGACGACGTCGGGCTTGGCATGACATCATAACCCTTAGACGGCAAACACTTTCGATACGACTTCGTGGCTTGGCCATGCCATCCATATCCATTGTGCAACACACACGGTCCGACAACGTCGGTATGGCATGACATCACCGTCCCTTGGACTCACAAACACACGGTCAAACGAGGTCGGGATCCTTGACATACAATCCTCCCTTGGACTGAACGCAAATCGGTAACGACGTCGCATGTGGCCTGACATCACAAGCCCTTGGAAAGCACAACACGTCGGAGACGTCAACGGGGCATGACTCACACAAGCCCTTTGAGAAGCACACACGGTGGACGACGTCGGGCGTGGCATGACATCACCACCTTTGACATCACACACGGTTGAAAGTCGTCGTGCGTAGCATGCCATCATCGCCATTGGCACACACACGTCGGCAATGTCGCGGCGTGGAATGACATCACCGCCCTTGGACAGCACACACGATCAAACGACGTCGGCGTGACATGCAATCACCGCACTTGGACTTGCCTGCACGATCGAAGGACGTCAGCGTGCCATGACATCATAGCCTTGGACGGCAAACAACCGCCGAACGACTTCAGGAGTGACATGCCATCAACGCCTTTGGACAGCACATACGGTCGAACGAAATCGGGTGTGGCATGCCATCATCGCATTTGGCAGCGCATACGGTCGAACAACGTCGGCGTGGCATGACTAACCGCCTTTGGACAACTTCATGGTTGAACCGACGTCGTGCGTGGCATGCCATCATCTCCATTGGGCAGCACACACGATCGGACGACGTCGGGCTTGGCATGACATCATAACCCTTAGACGGCAAACACGGTCGAACGACGTCGTGCGTGGCATGCCATCATATCCATTGGGCAACACACACGGTCGGACAACGTCGGGCGTGGCATGACATCACCGCCCTTGGACATCACACACGGTCAAACGAGGTCGGGCGTGACATACAATCACCTCCCTTGGACTGAACGCACAATCGGACGACGTCGGATGTGGCATGACATCACAGCCCTTGGAAAGCACACACGATCGGACGACGTCAAGCGTGGCATGACATCACCGCCATTGGAAAATTCACACGTCGGTAACGTCGGGCGTGGCATGAAATCAGCGCCTTTGGACAGCACACACGGTCGAACGATGTCGGGCGTGGCATGTAATCATCGCCTTTGGGCAGCACACGCGGTCGAACGACGTCGGGCTTGGCATGCCATCACCGCCTTTGGGCAGCACATACGGTCGAACAACGTCGGGCGTGGCATGACATCACCGCCTTTGGACAGCACACGCGGTTGAACGACGTCGTGCGTGGCATGCCATCATCTCCATTGGGTAGCACACACGGCCGGACGACGTCGGGCGTGGCATGACATCACCGCACTTGGACAGCACACATGGTCTAACGACGTCGGACGTGGCATGACATCACCGCCCTTGGATGGCACGCACGGTCGGACGACGTCGGGCGTGGCATGACATCACCGCCTTTGGATAGCACACAAGGTCGAACGACGTCGGGCGTGACATGCCATCATAGCCCTTGGAAAACACACACGGTCGAATGATGTGTGAGAGAGTCCAAAGGCGATGATGGCGTGGCATGCCGTCATAGCCCTTGGACGGCAAACACGGTCGAACGACGTCAAGTGTGACATGCCATCACAGCCTTCAGACAACACACACGGTCAAATGACGTCGGGCGTGACATGCCATCATCGCCTTTGGGCAGCACACACGGTCGAAAGACGTCGGGCGTGGCATGACATCACCGCCTTTGGACAGCACACGCGGTTGAACGACGTCGTGCGTGGCATGCCATCATCTCCATTGGGTAGCACACACGGTTGGACGACGTCGGGCGTGGCATGACATCGCCGCACTTGGACAGCACACATGGTCGAACGACGTCGGGCGTGGCATGACATCACCGCCCTTGGATGGCACACACGGTCGGACGACGTCGGGCGTGGCATGACATCACCGCCTTTGGACAGCACACACGGTTGCAAGACGTCGTATGTGGCATGTGATTGAATAAGGGGTAACATGTCTTTATCGTCTCAGAGTGATGGACAGGACGATGTTATCACACCAGGCACACGGTTGCACACGTCGGGCGTGGCATGACATCACCGCCCTTGGACAGCACACACGGTCAGACGACGTCGGGCTTGACATGCCAACATCGCCCTTGGACTGCACGCACGGTCGAACGACGTCAGGCGTGACATCCCATCACCGCCTTTGGACAGCACATACGGTTGAACGACGTCGGGTGTGACATGCCATTATCGCCTTTGGACAGCACATACGGTCGAACAACGTCGGGCGTGGGATGCCATCATCGCATTTGCGCAGCACATACGGTCGAACAACGTCGGGCGTGGCATGACATCACTGCCTTTGGACAACACACATGGTTGAACGACGTCGTGCGTGGCATGCCATCATCTCCATTGGGCAGCACACATGGTCGGACGAGGCATGACATCACCGCCCTTGGACAGCACACACGGTCGAACGACGTCGGGTGTGGAATAACATCACCGCCCTTGGACAGCACACACGGTCAGATAACGTCGGGCGAGGCATGACATTACCTCCCTAGGACGGCACGCACGGTCAGACGATGTCGGGCGTGACATGCAATCACCGCCCTTGGACTGCACGCACGATCGAACGACGTCGGGCTTGGCATGACATCACAACCCTTGGACAACACACACAGTCAGACGACGGCAGGCTTGGCATGACATCATAACCCTTGGACGGCAAACACGGTCGAACGACATCATGCGTGGCATGCCATCATATCCATTGGGCAACACACACGGTCGGACGACGTCGGGCGTGGCATGACATCACCCCCCTTGGACATCACACACGGTCAAACGAGGTTGGGCGTGACATACAATCACCTCCCTTGGACTGAACGCACGATCGGACGACGTCGGATGTGGCATGACATCACAGCCCTTGGACAGCACACACGATCGGACGACGTCAGGCGTGGCATGACATCACCGCCCTTGGAAAACTCACACGTCGGTAACGTCGGGCGTGGCATGAAATCAGCGCCTTTGGACAGCACACACGGTCGAACGACGTCGGGCGTGGCATGTAATCATCTCGCCTTTGGGCAGCACACGCGGTCGAACGACGTCGGGCTTGGCACATGCATCACCGCCTTTGGGAGCACATACGACGATAACACGTCGGGCCGTGCTGACATCACCGCCTTTGGACAGCACACGTGGTTGAACGACGTCGTGCGTGGCATGCCATCATCTCCATTGGGTAGCACACACAGCCGAACGACGTCGGGCGTGGCATGACATCACCGCACTTGGACAGCACACATGGTCTAATGACGTCGGACGTGGCATGACATCACCGCCCTTGGATGGCACGCACGGTCGGACGACGTCGGGCGTGGCATGACATCACCGCCTTCGGATAGCACACAAGGTCGAACGACGTCGGGCGTGACATGCCATCATAGCCCTTGGAAAACACACACGGTCGAACGATGTGTGAGAGAGTCCAAAGGCGATGATGGCGTGGCATGCCATCATAGCCCTTGGACGGCAAACACGGTCGAACGACGTCAAGTGTGACATGCCATCATAGCCTTCGGACAACACACACGGTCAAACAACGTCGGGCGTGACATGCCATCATCGCCTTTGGGCAGCACACACGGTCGAAAGACGTCGGGCGTGGCATGACATCACCGCCTTTGGACAGCACACGCGGTTGAACGACGTCGTGCGTGGCATGCCAATATCTCCATTGGGTAGCACACACGGTTGGACGACGTCGGGCGTGGCATGGCATCTCCGCACTTGGACAGCACACATGGTCGAACGACATCGGACGTGGCATGACATCACCGCCCTTGGATGGCACACACGGTCAGACGACGTCGGGCGTGGCATGACATCACCGCCTTTGGACAGCACACACGGTTGCAAGACGTCGTATGTGGCATGCCATCATCGCCATTGGGCAGCACAAACGGTCGGCAACGTCGGGCGTGGCATGACATCACGCCCTTGGCGACACACACCAGTCAGAACGACTCTGCGTGACATGACATAATCACCGCCTTTGACAGCACACGCGGTTGACGACGTCGTGCGTGGCATGCATCATCTCCATTGGGTAGCACACACAGTTGGACGACGTCGGGCGTGGCATGACATCGCCGCACTTGGACAGCACACATGGTCGAACGACATCGGACGTGGCATGACATCATCGCCCTTGGACTGCACGCACGGTCAAACGACGTCAGGTGTGACATGCCATCACCGCCTTTGGACAACACATACGGTCGAACGACATCGGGAGTGGCATGCCATCGTCGCCTTTGGGCAGCACATACGGTCGAACAACGTCGGGCGTGGCATGACATCACCGTCTTTGGACAGCACACGTGGTTGAACGACGTCGTGCGTGGCATGCCATCAACCCTTTTGGGTAGCACACACGGTCGGATGACGTCGGGCGTGGCATGACATCACCAAACTTGGACAACACACATGGTCGAACGACGTCGGGCGTGGCATGACATCACCGCCCTTGGATGGCACGCACGGTCGGACGAAGTCGCGTGTGGCATGACATCACCGCCTTTGGACAACACACACGGTTGGACGACGTGAAGCGTGGCATCACATCATCGCCCATGGACTTCACGCACGGTCGGATGACGTCAGGCGTGGCATGACATCACCGCCCTTGTAAAACACACACGATCGTCAACGTCGAGCGTGGCATGACATCACCTCCCTTGCACAGCACACACGGTCAAAAACATCGGGCGTGGCATGACATCACCGCACTTGGACAGCACACATGGTCTAATGACGTCGGACGTGGCATGACATCACCGCCCTTGGATGGCACGCACGGTCGGATGACGTCGGGCGTGGCATGACATCACCGCCTTTGGATAGCACACAAGGTCGAACAATGTCAGGCAACATGCCATCATAGCACTTTGACCAACACCCACGGTCGGATGATGTGTCGGAACCAAAGGCATTTGGCCTCATGCCGTCTCCTTTGGACAAAGCACACGTCGACGACGTCAGGTGACATGCCATCCAGGCCTTCAACAGCACACACGGTCAAAGAGTCCTGACAATCCATGCATCGAGCCTTTGACGGCACACACATACGGTCGAAACGAGTCGGCGTGGCATGGCATCACCGTTTGGACAGCACACCGTTGAACGACTCCGGATGCCATCTCGCCTTGGGTAGCCCACGTGTTTATTGACGACGTCGCGTGGCATTACACTTCCCCCTTGGACACACACATGGTCCGCAACGCTCGGCGGTGGCATGACATCACGCCCTTATGCACACACGGTCGGACGACGTCGGGTGTCAGTATGAACATGACAGTCGAACGACTCTGTGTGATATCCATCACCGCCTTTGGACAGCACACACGTCGAACGACGTCGTGTGTGGCATGCCATCGGCCTTTTGGGCAGTACAGCAACGGTCGGCAAAGCGTGCGGCGTGGCATGACATCACACTCCCTTGACAGCCCAACGGTCATAGACTCGTACATCCAACAATCGCCCTTACTGCACACACTGTCGAACGACGTCGGCGTGGCATCTCAACCGCCTTTGACAGCCATACGGTTGAAAACGAGTCGGGTGGACATGCCATTACGCGCTTGGCAGCCACATACCCGGTCTAACCACGTCGTCGTGATGCCATCATCGCATTAAGGCAAGCCACACTGCGTCGAACAAGACTTCGGGCGTGGCATGACATCACCGCCTCTTGAGCAACACACGGTGACTCGTGGTTTGATGACGATCAGCCTGACGGCCGGGCACTGCTCAGCAGTGCATACATCACCCTTGGGACGGCACCACAAACGGTCGGACTACATGCGGACGTGCTGAACGTGCAGTCCCGCCCTTGATGGACAAAGCACACACGGTCGAATACTACGTCGGGTGTGGCGTGAATACTACCGCCCTTGGAACACACACAGAGTCGATAACGTCGATGCCGAGGCATGCATTACTCGCCTCTGTACGCACCTCTGACGGCGTTCCATTGACATAATCTGGCAACACGGTCCGACTGGGCGTTCAATACACCGCCCTGGACTCGGCACCACTGAACACGCGGCGTTGGCCATGACATCACTCACCTCGATTGGACAACACAACACTCAACGACGCAGACGTCATGACATCCATAATCCCTTGGAGAACACACGCATCGAACGAAGTCAGGCGTCATGCCATCATATCCATTGCAACAGCACAGACGGTCGAGACACGTCGGGCTCGTGCATGACATCACCCCCCTTGGACAACACACACGGTCAAACGGTCTTGGCGACAGTCTAATCATCCATCCTCGCCTTGGAGAAGCACGATTCTAGTTCGACGACATCATGGTGGCATGACATGCACCCGCCTTGTGACAGCAACAACGGGTTGAGGACTTCAGGGTGACATGAACCACCGCCACTTTGGAAACATCACACGTCGTAACTGTATGTCGCGTGGCATGCATCAGCGCCTTTGGTCAGACCACACTTTTCGAACGACGTCGGCCATGACATGCAATATCGCCTTTGGCTGCAGCACATGGTCGAACGAACGTCTGGTCTTGTGCCATGACATCATCCGCCTTGGCCGCAAACGATCAGACAACTTCGGGCGTGGCATGACTATCACCTGCCCTTGGACAGCACAACAACACGTGTTTGAACTACGTCGTGCGTGGCATTGCCATCATCTCCATTGGGTAGCACACACATCGACCAGCCGAACGACGTCGGTCGTGGCATGACATCTACCGCACTTGGCAGCACACAGGTCGAATGACGACGGGACGTGGCCTGACAGTCACCGGTCCCTTGATGCACGGCACGGCGGACTACGTCGGGCGTGGCATGACATCAACCGCTTCGGATGCAGCCCCAGGTCGAACAGTCTGGCGTGACATGCCATCATACCCCTTGGAAAACAAACCGGTCGATACGATGTGTGATCGAGTCCAAAGGCGATGATGGGCGTGGCATGCAATCAAGCCCTTGGACGGCAAACACGGTCGAACTACGTCAAGTGTGACATGCCATCATACCTTCGGACACACACAACGGTCAACGACTCGGGCGTACGACATCCATCATCCAGCCTTTGGGCAGGGGCACACACGGTCGGAAGACGTCGGGCGTGTCATGACATCACCGCCTTTGGACAGCAACGCGGTTAACGACGTCGTGCGTGGCTTGCCATATCTCCATTGGGTAGCACACACGGTTGGTACGACGTCGTGCTGGCATGCATCTCCGCACTTGGCCAGCACACATGGTCCGAACACATCGGTACTTGTCATGACATCACCCCGCCCTTGTATGGTCACCACAACGTTCGTAAAGGAGCTCTCTCCTTCTTTCTTTTCGCTTCCCTGCGGACCGCCTTTGGCAGGCACCACGGTGAAACGTCGTATGTGGCATCCATCTCGCCATTGGGCAGCACAAACGGTCAGTCAACGTCGGGCGTGGCATAACATCAACCGTCCCTTGGGACAGCACACCCAGTCAGAACGACGTCGCGTGACATGACATCACCACCGCCTTGGACAGCACCCGCGGTTGAAACGACGTCGGGCGTGGCATTCCATCATCTCCATTGGGTAGCACACACGGTTGGACACTTCGGGCGTGGCTACATCCCGCACTTGCCAGCACCATGTCGAAGACATCTGTACTGGCATACATCATCGCCCTTGGACTGCACGCACGGTCAACGACGTCAGGTTTGACTGCATCAACCCGCCTTTGGACAACACATACGCGTTCCGAAGCATCGGAGTGGCCTGCCATCGCGCTTTGGGCAGCATAACATACGGTCGACAACGTAGGGCGTGGCATGACATCCTCTTTGGACAGCACACGTGGTTGAACACGTCGTGCGTGGCATGCCATCATACCCTTTTGGGTCGCACACCCAGTCGGATGACGTCGTGCTTGGCCTACATCCCCAAACTTGACAACACCATGTCTAACGACGTCGGGTGCCGTGGCATGACTCACCACGCCCTTAGGCTGCCGCACTTTCGGACGAAGTCTCGTTGTGGCATTACATCATCACCGGCCTTTGGACAACACACACGGTTGCGACGTGAAGCGTGGCATCACATCATCGCCCCTGGACTTCACGCATGGTCGGGTATGACGTCAGGCGTGGCATGACATCCCGCCCTTTCCAAACACACACTCGTCAACGTCGAGCGTGGCATGACTCCCTCGCCTGCACGCACCACTGTCAAAACAATCGGGGCGTGGCATGACATACCGCACTTGGACAATCACACATGGTGATAATGACGTCGGACGTGGCTGACATCCCCGCCCTTGGCACTGCACGTCGGACACGTCGGGCGTTGCTGACCTCACCAGCTTTGGATACAACAACAAGTCGACCAATGTCATGCAACATGCCCATCATACACTTTGGACGGCAAACACGGCGAATCGATGTTCGGCTGACCATGGCATCACTCCGCCTTTGGACAGCACATCACACGGTCAACGAATACGTCGGGCGTGGAATCTCATCACGCCTTTGGGAAAAAAAAGTCAAAAAAACACCGCACATTCGAACAATGTCAGGCACATCCATCAAGCCTTTGACGGCGAACTTACGTCGACATGGCGTGTTAGGCGTGACATGGCGTCACACCCCGCCTTTGACAGCACACCGAAGCCGGTCGAGCTATGACGACGTCGGTGCGGCATGCATCTATCTCATCATCGCCTTTGGGGCAGCCCCACGGTCATACAACGTCCGGCGTGGCATTCCCCTTACCGGTCCCTTGGAGACAGCACACATTGTCCGCAACGTCGCGGTGGCATGACATCATTCGCCTTTGACGCACACAGGCGTCGGACGACGTCGGGCGTGCATGATATAATCCCTTGGACAAGACAACACAGTCGAACGACGTCGGGTGTGATATTCCATCACCGGCGGCCCCCGACACCCCCCCAAAAAAAAAAACTCCCCCGAGGTTCACCGCCTTTTGGACATCACACACAGTCAACGACGTCGGGTGTGGCATGTCATCGCCGCCTTTGGGCAGTACAGCGACGGTCGAGACACGTCAGAGTGCTGAACATCATAACCCGCTTAGACTGGCAAACTGGTCGACGAGTCAGGCAAGACATGCCATCATGTCCGCTTTTTAGACATCACATACCGTCTGAGGGGACGTCGGCGTGGCAAGGCCCATCAGGTCACATCGCCTTTGGGCACACATATGGTCAACAACGTCGGATGGCCATGAATCACCGCCTATGCCAGCACACACGGTTGAACACGTCGTGCGTGAGCATCCATCATCTCTTATTACAGAATCCCAGCAACACACTGCGAAATAAAAAGAAAAAAAAAAAAAAAAAAAAAAACAAAGAACAATTCCGCGTGGGCCAATAAAACCATCACAAAAAAAAAAGCCCTTGGAGCAGCACACACTTTCCGTACGACTTCGGGCTTTGCATGCATCACCCTAAAGCCCTTAAATGTAACAACGATTCCTACAGTCAATCAGTTACGCGTCAGCCCGTGGCATGACATCACCCAAACATCACACCACGCCCTTTGCGGCACAACACGGTCGGTAACATAAGGCGTAACCGACATCCACCTCCCTTGGCATAACACACAAACGGTCAGACCTACGTCGGGCGTGGCATGAAATTACCACGCCTTTGGAACGAAGCACACAACTTTCGGATAACGTCAATGCATAATGGCATGCCATCATCGCCTTGGTAGCAGCCACACGACGTTCGGGAAACGGCGGGCGTGCCATGACATAATCTCCCTTGGGCAGCACACACGGTCCAACGACATTGGGCGTGGCATGACATCACCGCCCTTGGGCGGCACCCACGGTTGGAAACGTCGGGCGTTGCATGACATCACTGCCTTTGGATAGAACACACGGTCGAACAACGTCAAGCGTGACATGCCATCATCGTCCTTTGGGAAGCACACACATTCGAACAACGTCAGGCGTAACATGCCCTCATTGCCTTTGGAAAGCACGCACGGTCGAACAACGTCGGCCGTGGCATGACATCACCACCCTTGACAGCAAACAATAACTGTCAAACGATCTCAGGGCGTAACATCATCATTGCCTTTTGGAAGCACCACAGTCGAACGACATCAGTCTGTCATGACATCACCGCCTTTGGACAGGCAAAACACGTTGAGGACGTCGGGTGGTGACATGCATCAACCACCTTTGGACAACATCCACGGTCGAACGATGTCGGGCGTGGCATGCATCATCGCCCTTTGTGCAGCCCACAAACGGTCGAACACGTCGTTGCATGGCATGCCAATACCGCCTTTTGGCACACA
>JAKWJA010001589.1:0-66504 GCA_027704765.1 Solanum habrochaites | reverse complement strand
TTGATGTGAAACGAAAAAAAGTAATCGAATTTGATGTGCCTTAGTCTAAAGAGGCTTGCATGAACTAAAAGAATAAGGTTAGAGGATCGGGTGTGTACGTTCGACACCAGGATAGACATGAGGATCAGGAGTGCCACGTTCCGGGCAAGGAGCACCAGGATAGAATATGGATCAGGGATGTAGGTTCCGACAAAGGATAGATGAGGATAGTTAGTGAGTGGCCACGTTCCGACACCAGCGACTAGAATATGGATCCGGGTGTCGGTCACGTTTCCGACAGCAGGATAGTATGATAGGATCGGAATGTGTCACATTTCGACACCAGGGGATAGAAAGAGAAGGGAATTTTGAAAATGTCTAATATATAATCTAATGAACCTAAATACCAAGCATGAGTATAGGTATTGAGAGGGACGTCAATCATGGTGAAAGATCGCGCCGTCCGCGTTACTTATAACTGATATAGAACTGTTGTTGCTATCTGGTGAGTATTATCGGTTGATTTACGATATATCTGATATATAATGTTTTCTATTTTGGAGTTGGCCGAGATACCTATCAGTAACCGTGTTTTGTACTGACCCTACTTGTATGTTCTTTCTTTGTTATATGTGGAGTGCCCGCAAACGTACCGTCTGTTTTCAACTCAACCGCAACTTAATCCAGTCTTCATTTAAACCGGATTTTCAGGGTGACGCTACGCTTCTAGCTTTGTACTGGATCTTTTCCTCATGTCTATGCATTGACGTTCCGCATGGAACTAGCTCTTGTGATTCTAGCTTATTAAGAATACTCTAGTTTCGTAAGTGCTCATAGATGTTCTTGTGGTGATGACTTCCAGATTTGGGAAGAATAAGAATTGAGTTTTATAAGTTTTTAAATTGGATTCATTATGAGTTTAAAGCTTCAAATTTTATTTGGATATTTATGGCTCGTACGTTGGGGGTTTAGATAGGTGGGTTCGCTCACATAGGAGGGTAATGTGGGTCCCAGTCGGCGGGACCATTTGGGTCATGACATCCAATAAAACAAAATAGAGGAATGATCGCCCAAGCCATAGCGTTGTGCCTTGTTTCGTCTGACACTCAACATGCGACCAACCACACATTGTGCGTTCCCTTGAAATGATCAAGTCACAAACTCAACGCCCAAATAGTTCTACTATACCTCTTAGTGTAGTAGCTCATGACAATAACCGACAAATCGTAGGCATCATCAGATTCAGCACCCTTGAAGACGCGGGTTTCAATTGCAAACTTACTGAAAAGTTCATGATGATCAATTGTCATTATTACCATGTAGCTCAAACCGATGGAAACGTGTCATTGCCCACATGCGGCATCCATGTGGGGGCACAGTAGCTGCCGCATGTTGTTACCTTCCAGAAACTGAGGTGCTGGTGCAGAAACACTGGAGCGTGTTGGAAATAGCCAAGAGACAAAAAGGATTGATACTACTCACACCTATACATCTTCCAATTTCCCTCGCCTATCTAAGATAGGAAAGAACATGGTTGATAATCTCTGGTAGGTGGGGGGTGATTCCTCATTCTGCACTTTGCTCATTTTCCACTTCCTCACCTCTGCTTAACACTTCCTCAGTAGGTGGAGAGTCACGCCCTAGACCAGATGGGCAGGGCTGTCATCTTCCTCTAGAGACGTCATTCAGAAGACCTACAACCGCGGCCTAGTGCCACTGATCTTTCGAGCTACAGTTCTCAGTGGCTGGATCGGACGCAATATTGTTTGCCTGGTTTTGCTGGTGTTTGGCGCGTGTTGCCTCTGTTCTAACATATGCCGTACATAGAGTGAGATGGTCAGAACCAATTTGTATCACTCAGATACCCAAGTGGATCCAAGTATAGCAGAAAGAAAGAAAGAAAGATGGAATTTTCCATAAAGTCTGTAGCCTTCAAAGAAAAGTAAAGGCGCCCCCTAACAGTCCATCAAGACTCTACTAGACTCGTTCTTGTGTCGAGAGACCAATGAACCTAATGCTCTGATATCCAAGTGTCACGACACAAAACGTTATCGACGAGTGGCACCACAATTTTACCTCCTATGTGAGCGAAACAAAACCAATCTAAACCCCAAAATTTCTTAAAATAATAATAGAAAACAATGCAGAAGACTTAAAATCATACAGAACATCAAAGACCATAAAACTTATAAAACTCAAAAAATTATCATTATCCCCAAAATCTGGAAGTAATCATCAAAGAAACATCATCCTCAATATTATAATCTAGAGTATCTAGAAGCGAGAAGAAATAAAAAGATAATCCATCGCCGGAACTTCAAGCAATCAAAGAATGAAAACAAGGAGATCCCGTTCCAAGCTAGAAGCATTAGCTCACCCTGAAATCCTGTGGAATGAAGACTGGCTAGAGTTGAGGTTGAGTTGAAGACCGACGGGTACGTTACGCTGTACTCACAAATAACAAAGAAAGAAACATACAAGTTAGGGTCAGTACCAAAACACAGTAGTACTGAGTAGATATCATCGAGCCAACTCAAATAAGGAAAAAACAATATAATCAGTAATATCATAAAATCAACTATAATACTCAAACAAGTAGCAACAACAAGTAGATAATCATTAAAAAGTACGCCAAGTACACCATGAGGACGCAGCGTCCATACCCTACTCCTTTGGCGAATAGGTTCATTCATTAAGTATATCTAAATAATTCAAGATTCATTCTCTGTATTCCTCTGGTGTCGGAACGTGCCACTTTAGATCCCAAACTACGTGTCGGTTCGTGACACCGGATCCCCTCAGACTACGGTTGGTTCGTGACACCGGATCCCCCTAACACTACTTGTCGGTTCGTGACACCCGACCCTTATACTACGTGTTCGTTCGTGACACCCGATCCCCCTAACCTATTCTTTAGTTCATTCAACCTTCCTTTTTATTACAAGGCATCATCACTAACAATGGAGGTTTTAAGATTTAGAATTCAACTAAGCTTCAACCATGTTTATTTTCATCACAATTATTATCATCACATCCATGCAAGCCCTACAATTAAGCATTAGAAGGGTTTCAACATTACCCAATACATATCATTCGCTATTAAGAGTTATACGAATAGTATTAAAAACCAAACCTACCTCCGCGAAGAATTATGATCAAGCCAGCTAATCCTCAAAATCTTTTTTTCATTATGTTCCTATACTCAAGCGATCATTTCTCCCTTCTCTCTCTATCTTCTATTTTCTTATTTCAAAACCCTTTTTCTTTTCCCTAAATAGCAATTTCAATTAGTATAAAAGATGACAAAAGTTAACCCACTTAAGTAAGGTTATCTCTTTTAACCCTCAAGAATTTAGGATAGTAATATTCAACTACTAACTTTATAATTATAAGCAGGGAGAGGAATAGTCCAAAACGCCCCTTAAAACATTTAACAGAGACCGAACCAAGCCTGGGATTTTGATGGGGATTACAGTGTCTGTGACGGGGCCCGTCCTGCCTTGGCCGACGGGCCGTCCTGTTGAGTTCGTCACAGATTTCAGAGGACTGCACTTTATGAAGGGCCTGTTGATGTTGACGGTCAATCTGCCACGACGGTACGTCCCCACTTCGTCACAAAGTTTAGAGAGTCGATTGCACAGTACCCAAATTTCAGAATTTAAGTGTTTGAACGAGGACCCCCTCGACGGTCCGTCGTTGCCCCACCCCCCATGACGGCCGTCGTGAGGATCCGTCGTCTCAGCCAGTTTTACCAGAAATAAAATCTGCTGCTCAAAGACTAACAGGTCGTTACCACTAAAATAGGCCACCAAAATTTTTCATAGGCACGTCAATTAGACCGATGTTCATTTTGACACTTTAAGTAGGATGCATCATTATAGTCATGTTGAAACTTTTGATAGCGGTGGCGTATATTATGTGTGTTGTACAATTATTTGAGCGTTCGTGGAAGACATAATTGATTATTTTAAAACTTGTTATTTCTTTTTCTTCCTTCTCTCTCCTTTCCACACTTCCTCCACCATATACCACCAACTTGACAGTCATTGTATATTCAGTTTTCTCCTTTCATAGTCATTTCTTGATGTAGAAAATAAATTAATTATATATTTCAACAAAAATAATTTATGAAAAAGAAAATTATGTCTAGAGAATGTATCTTCTTCATGATATCAAAATTTTTCATTAACTTTTTTTATAGTTTCATTGCTGGAAAGTTTACCGAATCCTTCAAATATTTGTTGGTCTATTTTCACCTCTCTATTTGAGTAAATTTTTTTTTTCAGATTCATTTTTGACCAAAATACTAATTTTGATACTTATTAAAGCTTATAACTGTTTTATTTGATGAACCCATATTCAGTGGTTACAGGCGGTGAGGTGAATGGCAAGAGGTTGGAAAAATGGTAGAGAGAGTAAAGAAAAAATAAAGCGTTTTGTAAAATTTTTTTTTTTCTTTTCTTTCTTACTGAAAGTAATTTTAAAGTAATAAATTAATCAAAATAGTTTTAAAATAATTTTATATAATATATTTTTAATTATTTTTTATATTATATAGCCACATGTCATTATAATTTGCTATTCTGACATTGTCATTAACGAATGTAATACACACATCTTATATATTTGAATTGGTGTCAAAAACGTGATTGGGACACATCCCCCTCTTAAGTTGTTAAAAATGAAAAGGCCTAAGTTGATGGTGGCTAAAGGTAAAAAAACCGGATGCCACGTTAGGTGGAATACCGCATGGTAAACTTAAATTAATTGACGGAATAAAATTTAGATAAAGTAATTTACATTTGAGAAATTAATGGGGCAAGTCTGAAATTCATTTAATATTATGTATCATTTGGCCCATATGAATTAAAATAAGTGAGGATCAATGCTTTGCGTCATAACTCAAAACCAGTTGCAACATCTCTATAAGAACTCGAGAAAATCAAATATAAGATATACTCGCAATCTTATTTTGTATGTGGACAGATGATCGTTTATTAGTAAGATATTGTAATATAGCGTTGACAAAAAATGAATATTTTTTTGGCGAACTTTGAATGACAATTGCTTTTTGTGGGGTGGGGGGGTGGGGGGAACAAACTTTTAATGCTTTATATTTAGGTAATGGTGATCGTAATTTCTTTTTTTTTTAAATCCAAAAGTTTGAGGGTTATAGCCCCATTTATTACCATTTTAAAATGGAAAAATTAGTAAAGTAGTAATAATTTCTAACTTAATTAGTAAAAATTACTTTAAAATATTTAGTCAAAATGTCAATATTAAAAAATATTTATAAAAATAATAAATTTGTCTTTTTTTTATTTCTCCAAAAAACAGTCCAACATTTAAATATATGTACGACCCAAATCGTGGATCGTTTCGTGCCGAACTGGCAACCACATTTACCCTCCTTATGTGTGAGCGCAACCAACTAATCTAAAATTAAACATGTCAATTAATATCAAATAAAGCAATGCGGAGACTTAAAACTCATAAATAAAAGACAATTCAATAACTTCTAAATCAACATCTATTAGTTCTTCCAAAATTGGAGGAAGTCATCACCACAAGAACATCTATGATCAATTACTAAACTAAAGAGTATTCTAAGAAGATAAAAACAAATAAAACGCAGTTCTAGGCCGAAACCTTCACGGCATCAAGACATGAGGAAGGAGATCCAGTCAAGAAGAAGCATTATTCCCCTAGAAGATTCCGATTGTGACGAAGACTGGACATTAGAATTACTGTTGAGTCGAAGCTGACGCACGTTTGCGCATACCACAATATACAAGAAAGGAAAAACATTGAAAGTAAGAGGTTGGTCAGTACAACCAAAACTGAGTAGATATCATCGGGCCAACTCAAAATAGAAAAGCAAATATCTCAGATAAAATATAAAATCAACTAATTATTCTTAACATTGATAGCACAAGTACAAAACATCATTTATAGCATCACCGAAACATATCTGCTGCGGAATCTCAACCAAATCCATACAATACTCGGTTGGTACCGGTTCTGTAGATTGATGTATATTATCATCTTTCAAGATCATTTCTTATTCCTCTTGTGTCGGTACGTGGACATCGATCCCTACTACTATGTGTCAGAAAGTGACACTCACGATCCCTACATCGTACGTGTCGGTTCGTGACACCCGAGCCCACTAAATCTATGTGTTCGGTAAGCTGACACTCCGATCACTACATTACGTGTCGGTTCGTGAACACCCGTCCCACTAATTATATGTGTCGGTTACGTGATTACTCTGATCCCCTACATCTAGTGTTCGAGTTCGTAGACACCAGTCCCACTATTCTATTATATCAAGCATTCTTTTATACCAGGCGTCATATCCTCATACACTTTATTTTCCCAAGATTCTTTTATTAACATCAGCCTCATGCCATAACAAGAGATTAGGTTTTTATCAAGATTGGGGGATTCAAATAGAACTTCCTCATGCAATGTTTCATCACAATCATATATATAAAATCAACATCATGCATACACACAATTAAAGCATAAAGACAGACGCTTAATACTACCCAACAACATATCATTCGCTAGGAGCGTTTACACGAATACTTGTAAAAACCATACCTACCCTCAACGAAGATTCGTGATCAGCAAGCAAATTCCTCAACTCCTTCGTCTGCTCTTCGTTTTCTACTTCTGGTCTTGGCGATTGCCTCTCTTTCTTTCTTTTTTTCTTTTTCTTATTCAAACCCTCTTATTTTACCCTAAATTAGTAATTAATTAGACCGAAAAGATGGCAATATAACCCCATAATAACTTAAGGTTACACTCTTTTAACCCACAAGTAAATTAGACTTATTAACCTTAACCTCTAACTTTATAAAATAAAGTAGGAATAGTCCAAAACGTCCCTGTTAAAACGTGGTAAAGAAATGACCCGACGGGATTACGCAACACAGATCGTGACGGAGCCGTCGTGCCTGCGGACGCATTCCGTCCTGCAGGTCGCGTTAAGTTCAGAGACTCAATTTCCACAAAGAGTCTGTGACGTCCGCTCCGTGCCATTCCGTCACGAAGTTCAGAAAGAGCCAATTTCCGCTACCCCAAATCAGCATGTCTCTAAGTGTTTGCAACGAGACCTTTGCGGACGGTCAGTCGTGACCATGACGGTCCCGTCGTGGGGTCCATGCTCTTCAGACAGTTTTCTAGAAAAAAAATTGCTACTTAAAATGCTCCTAAAACAGGTAGTTACAATAATACAATTTACTCAGTTGTTTGTCGTCGAAGATTACGAGAATGTAAAAAACAAGAGTGAAAAGAAGTTACCGAATCTGTAAAAAGGTGTGGGTTCTTTCTTTGCACATTAGCATCTCTCCTAAGTGGCCTCTTCAACTGTCGAATTCTTCCATTGCAGCTGATAGATGCAATCTCACCGATTCAACTGAGAACTTCTCTATCTAAAACAGCCAAAGGCTCCTCCTCAATCATAAGACCAAATTCTCATCAAGCAAAAACGAATCCCAAACGAATGATGTAGTTTCCATACCCATGTATCTTTTACAACCATGACACATGGAATACAGGTGTACTCCGGAGAGTTGCTGAGAGGACAAGCTAAACTCATTAAGCCACCTCACCTACTCGCCTTAAGTACTTCAAAGGGGACCAATGTTCCTTAGGGCTAAACTTAGCCTCTTTTACAAACCGCACTCACCCTTTCAATTGGCGAAAATTTCAACAAGACTGTTCAACCCTCCATGAACTCTAAGTCTCTAACCCTTCGATCGGCATTACTCCTTTTGCCTACTTTGAGCCGCAATTAAAAGCTTTTATTTTGAATGGATTTCACTCTATTTCTAACGATTCCTCAAAAGGTCGCTACCCCAAGGTCAACATCGAATGCCATTCAACCAACCAATGGGAGACCTACCTCTCCTACATTACAATGCTTCAAATGGGGCCATGTCCAATACTTGATGAGTGTGATAGCCTATTATGGTATTGAAAACTCGCTAAGGGTAAGAAGCTTTATTCAACAATGGCCACCAATTCTATCCCCACGCATTGCACGGAGCATATCCTCCAACACTTGACTCGTTAGCTCAGAGTGGACGACTCGGTCTGGGGTGAAAGGCAAGTTACTAAGGACAAACCTAGTACTAATTGCCGCATGAAGGTCTCCAAAAAACATAGAACGTAAAACTGAGTACCTCTACGACTATGATGGAAAGTGAACTCCATGCAATCAACAACTTCTGAGATGTAAAAGTTTGGGCAACTTCCTGTTGTATTGTAAGTACTTAACCGGATTGAAATGAGCAGACTTAGTTAATCTGTCCACATCACCCAAATTGGTAGAAAATGCCCAATTGTTTTGGAAAAGGAACAACACGAATTCCAGCTGCAATTTCTCTCCCATTTCCATGCAGGAATGGAGCATTCTATCGAAGTGTTCCTCCGCGGCCTTTTGGTGTTATACTTTACTTGTTGACAGTTTGGACATTGAGCAATAAAACCACAATATTCAAGCTTAATTCTACTCACCAAAAGCTGTTGCTTTACGAGTCACGGTAATCTTGGTTGCCACCTACCGAATTGTATCGAAATACCTTGAACTATGATGGCCTCTGTCAGAATAGTGTGGGCAAACTCATCGAAGCGGGTACACATACCATTCCTTTAATCCTCCAAATACCTCTACTCATAGCATGTGTCGCTTCTTTTGCCTCTCCTTTGCAAACACTTTATCTCGGACTCCGGGCGGATCAAGTTTTCATCATAAATGCTTTCCCTTAATCTGTCAAGGAAGGAAGATCTTGCCTCCACACAAACTAAATCTCCCATTTCTTATTTACTTCTAACTCATAACGTGTTAGCCAGAATGCGAAACTCTCTAGCCAATGCGGCCGCCTAAGAAGCTTGGCAGTGAGTAGATGAACATGCTCCCTGCTTTTACATACTTAACGCATCTCCTACAACATTAGCCTTTCCCGGAGAGACAACGCATAGTAACATCATAATCCTTCAGTAGGGTTCCATCCACCTCTCTGTCTCAAATTACAAATCTCTCTAAGTAAGACATCTGTAGGTACGATGCATCAGGTCAGACCTCACACTTGCCCCGTATAGATACTGAGTCTCCATGTTTAATGCAAAACCCAACGCGGCCCAATTACAAATAATGAGTTGGATAGTTACGTTCATGCACTTTAATTGTTTGAAGCCATAAGCAATCACTTCTTCTTAATTGCATTAGCACGCACCAAACGCCGAATTAGGATGCATCACAATGACAATGGAAATTCTTACCTTCCACTAGCAAAAGGTGAGAATTGGTTTGCGTAGTCAACAGAGGCTTGAGCTCTGAAAAGCTTTCTCACACCCATCCGACATACAAATTGGAACATTCTGCGTAGGTCAAGTTCGTCAATTGGGAAGCAAGTGAGAAGAGAATACCCTCTTGACAATCGAAGGTAGTAACTCAGGCCTACACCAAACAAGCTTCTTATTTCTGACACAGCAGTTAGGTCTTACCCCATTCTTCACTACTTCGGCATCTTAGAAAGAATCCACCCATCAATCCATCCTTGCGAAAACCCACGTGCCCCAAGAAGGAAATGATCTAGCAAAACTCAACTTAGAGAACTTGGCATAACAGCTTTTTTCCCTAACATGTTCCAATACCTCCAAATGACTCCTCATGTTCCTCATTACTTTAGAGTATATCAGATAGTCACAATAAATCGATCAAAAGAGATCCAAAATATGGCCTTAAAAATTCTTCACCGTTCATCAAACTTATGAACGCAGCAGGGATTGTAAAGACGGTGGCCAAAAGACATTCACTACAAATTCGTAATGCCAACCTGGTTCAAAAAGCAGTCTGTTTGGCACATCCGTTGCCCGTATTTCAATTGATGATAACCGGATACTCAAGTCAATCTTAGGAAGGACACAAGCACCTTGTAAAATGATTCGAAACAAGTCATCATGCGAGGAAGAGGGATACCTGTTCTTTATGGTAACCTTGTTCAACTGCCCCGGTAGATATGCACATCCGAAAACTCCCATCCGTCTTCTTCACAAAACAAACCGGAAGCACCCAAGGAGAGGAGATGAACTTGGTCTAATGAAGCCTTTACTCAACAATCTTTAGAATGGGGCTTTTAATTCTCTCTTAACTAGGGGGCGGACATTCTATAAGGGGTTCCTTATAGAAATGGGGCGATACCCGGTTTAAAGACTTCAATACAGAATTCATATCCCTATCTGGGGCCTACCCGAAGATCTCGCGCAGGGAACACACAAGAAACACACGGACACCGAAAACGACTCAAAGCGGAACGAGGTATTGGGTAGTGTTCATCCTTGAGATGTGCAGAAAGCTAAACACCCTATTACTAACCATTTTATTAGCACGAGAAAAGAAAGAGATTATATGCACCGATGGAAGCTTGTAGTCACCTCCCACACTAACGGATCGTCCAGGCTTGGATAAGAGTCACCGTTTTAGCATTTCATCCAAGGATCGAAAATTGCAGGGAGAAAGCCCCAAGTCCATACCCTGAATACATCAAAATCAACCATTTCTAAGGATGACCAAGTCTACATGAGTTATTGCTCCCCACAAAAAGTTCACCAGACAAGAACCTATATACATTTTCAACTACCACAGACTCACCACCAGGAGTAGAAACAACGAATAGGCCATATCAAGTAATTAACCATGTAAATTTAGACATTCGCAACATAGGAAGATACATAAGGAAAATGTGGATCCAGGATACCAAATACAGAAGCAATGACAAATCACAAACCAGAAGAATTACTATCTGATAGACAGCATCAGATTGTCTCGCCTCCGATCTCCCAGGGAAAGATAACAATGGGCACTGTGCATGTGTTTGTCAGTTGTTTCCTAACAGTGTTGTGATGTAGTGGCTCGTTTCCATTAACCCCCAGCCGTTTTTGCGTGACCACAATTACCTCGAGGCCCCACGCCCTCCAGATAACGGCCTCGGCCAGGACAACCTCACCTCTATCTATTGGGGGTCTATACTCTGTTTGCGACAATTCCTCTTAATATGTCCAGCTTCCCAAATCATAACACTCTCTAGATCCCGCATGGTCTCTCAGAGAAAGTTGACCGGTCTGAGGTGGACCCCCAACTACAGTCTGAGTGAAGACTGAAGCGGCGAACTGCTAGTCCACATCCGGAAACCCTAGTCCTCTAGAGTTAGAACCATAAAACTCAACCCCCTTCGAAATCTTTGAGTCGATTTAGCAATGGTGAATTCATCGGGACTTCACTCCCCTTCCACCTCTAATACGAAGTATACTACTTTTGAAAAGATTTCGCTGTGGCCGCTACCTGTACAAGCTGAAATTCGCAACCTGATCTACAACCCCTTCACAAAAAAAAACGGATCCGCATTGTGAGACTGAAACAAGTTGGGTGGTGGAATATCTGGATAGTGCAAGAAACTTAGCCCTCATATGCATTGACAGACAATCCTACCTGCCTCTAGGCTTAAGCAGAATCATCCCTTGTCCTATCTCAAGTCGGGGGATATACTCTCCATAAACAAGCTCGAGAAATGAGGCCCAAAGTCAATAGGTGGTGCCTATGTTGGGTTCGACACTCAACATGTGGACAGCCACAACATTTGCGCGTTCCTTGAAAAACAGGTAACTCACGAACTCAACACCAAACGTTCTACTATACCCATCTTGTGTAGTAGCTATGACAGTCAACCATGAAAATCGTAAGGCATCATCAGAGTCTGCACACTTGTGCACAGGAGGTTTTAATTTCAAGAACTATACTGAAAAGTTCATGACTGATCATCTGTTCATATAGGGACCAGTAGTCAGGACGTGGAGGAAATGTGCCTATGTCATGATTGGCATCCATACGATGGAGGGCCATGTGGCTGCATGTTGTACATCTGAAACCGCGAACGAAAGGTTTTGGCTGAAGAGAAAAACAATGAGGGTTGCATGCCCTGATCAGACAAACCCACAAAGATAAGCGAGACCTGATTGCATATCTCTAGGGTAGGTTGGGGTGCATTCATCATTTTGATACTTTTCATTCTCCCACATCCCTCCAATTCTCTACTACGTCCTCAGTCGGGTGGAGGAGTCCCGCCCTACAGAACAGCATGCGATAGGTGCCGTACTCATACCTCTAAAGACGTCCTCCCACGAGACCTCTAACGCGTGGGCCTCTTGCACTGTTCCACTTCGAGCTACAGTCCTAGTGGCTGGCGCAGATGCGTCTGTCTGATGATGTTGATGTTGTGCGGAGTCGTTTGCTCTAGTTCCTAAAACCATACTGCGAAATAGAGTGAAGATGGTCAGGACTACCATTTGTATCACCTAGATCCAATTGGATCCAAGTAATAGCCTCCTAATGAAGAAAGAAAGAATGGAAGTTTTCTAAAGTCTTACTATAAGCGCTCAACGAAAGACCAAATAAGGACGCGCTCCCCCACGTTCTTGAAGACTCACTAGCCATGTTCATTCTGTGATGAGACCAAAGAACCTATGTCTGATACAAAATTTCAACATCTATTAGTTCCCCAAAATCTTGGAAGTCATCACCACAACACATTTATGGATCAATTTACTAAACTAAGAGTATCTAAGAAGCTAAAACACAATAAAAGCTAGTCTATGCAGAAACTGTCAAGGAATTTTCAGAATTGAGGAAGGAGATCCAGTCCAAGCTAGAAGCATTAAAGCTCACCCTGAAGATCCGTGTGTGACGCAAGAATGGCACCCTACCGACCCATTACTGTTGAAGCCCTCGAAGATGACGACCCGTTTCTGCATACCACAAATATACAAGAAGAAAACATAACGTAGTGGAGGTCAGTACAACCACAAAGTAACTGAGTAGTAGGATATAATCGTCCCCACATAAATAGAAAGCAAGATATCTCATATAACATAAAAACAACGTATATTCTTAACAGTGATAGCCAAACAAGTACAATAATGCATTTATAGCATCACCAGAAACATATCTGTTGTGAGGCGACTCAAGCCTCCATACCATACTCGTGTGGGATACATGTTCTTAGGATTGAGTATCATTATCATTCTTTCAAGATTCCATTATTTTATTCATCTTGTGGCGCGTACGTTACACTATGCATACCCACCTAACTACTATCCTGTGTCGGAACGTGGACACTCCAATCACACCTACATATACGTGCTCGGTTTCGTGAAACCCGTCCCAAGAATTCTCATGTTTGGCGTACGTGACACTCCGATCCCATGAAATATACGTGTCGGTCGTGACACCCGTCCCACTAATATATGTGTCGGTACGTTGACACTCCGATCCCCACATTCGACGTGTCGGTTCGTGACACCCGTCCCCCCACTAATTCTATTAATCTCAGGAGCCTTCTTTATACAGGCGTCATCATTCACACTTTAGTTCCTCAAGCCTTCTTTTATATCAGGCATCATTCTTAAAAAGAGATTAGGTTTTTTAATCAAGATTGGGGATTCATAGCTTCATCAGGCCAGAGTTTTCATCACAATCATATCATATAAAATCACATCATGCCAGTTGACCACAATTAGCATAAAAGAAGAATCTATAATTACTACCCAAAACATATCATTCGTTATTAAAAGTTTACTCGAATAGTATGTATTTAAAAACCATACCTAACCTCCACCGAGATTCGTGAACAAGCAAGCAAAAATTTCTCAATCATTGTTGTGTTGTCTCTGAGTTTTCTCCTCCTCTCTTCGCGATTCCTCTTCTTTCTGTTCTTCTTTTCTTTTTACTTATTCAAAACCATCGTTCTCTTACCCTAATTTAGTATATAATTAAGAATGAAAGGATGGCAATAATAACCCACTAATTAACTTAAGAGTTACCTCTTTTAACCCCAAGTAATTCGACGTTATAACCTGAACCACCCCCCCCCCACCCCTGCTAAACTTTATAATAAAGTAGGAATAGTCCAAAACGTCCATAAAAGTTTGGTAAGAAATACCGACCCGACTCGGGATTATGCCAACCTGTGACGGTCGTGTTGCCTAGCGAACGGTCCGTCCTGCCAGAGTCGTCGTAGGTGAGAGACTAATTTAAAACCAAACAGTCTGTGACGGTCGCACGCCTGTGACGGTCCGTCCTGCCATTCCTGTCACGATGTTCAGATGAGTCGATTTTCAGTACACAAATTCAGAATGTCTAAGACGTTTTGAACGCGACCCCTCGACGATCCATCGTGACAATGACGGTCCGTTCGTGCGCGGGTCCGTCCCTCCAGCAAGTTTTCCGAAATAACAAAATCTGCGCTACTTAAAACGACTCCCTAAAAAGGTCCGTACATTAATTCACTATCTATTTAGACTTTTTCTAGACGTTAATTACAATTTAATTTAATTTCCATATTAAGGATTTTCAGTATTTTTTCCTCTTTTACCTTTGACATTATTGTCGCCCTCCATGTGAAGGAATTTATTATCAAGTTCATATCAATTTGTTCAGATCTATCGATTATTCTAACAGAAAAAAGAAATCTCTCAACGACATACATTGTATTTTCGTAATCCTCTTTCTCTTTTGCGAGCATTTATAAGATTTTGTCTTTCGAAATAAAAAATTATGTTTTTCCCAATTTTTGGATTGTATTTATTAAATTTTTTTTTTTTTTGTCATTTTGTTTATTTGTATATGAGTTTGTTCACATACTCATCACATATTTATGAAATCTCAGAATTTTTAGTATTTGAAAACACTATTTTTTATGCATGTTATTTATTATATTTAGATTTAATAGAGGTATGATAGTAAGCCATATAGCATTCATACATAAATATCATTGTTTGATTTTTTTATCTATTCATATTTAATAAATTTGAAATTTGGCTAATAGGGTATTAATTATACAAATAAAACATATTCAGATGGGAAATTTGGTGAAAAGATTGAAAAAAACGGAAAACCTAGTAGACGTAGAAGAAGAGAGAGTCAAAGAAGCCGGTTGCGAAATTGTATTCGTATCAGAAACATATCATATTAATTTTTGTTTTTCAATTATTTGTCTTTTACTCATACATTTGTATTTTTTATTAAGGACATTAATTTCTTTTAATGGAGGATAGTCATTCAAAGACGTATTCGTAATACTGTATATTTGCATTTCTGAACTATAGATGTATTTTAGTTTTAAAACAGTCAATTAATATATTTTAGGCATATTGTATTCTGATTATATCATTTTCATATGTATGCTATTATGTTTTTCAGAATCTGATTCTTATTTCGTTCATAGTCAAGATTGTATTTATTTTTAGAATATTATATGCCCTTTCCTCAACAAATTTATTATTTCCACACCAAGTTTGTTGACGATACGGTTTTTGTATATATATGTATAGGATATATATAGATTCTATATATATTATATTATATGTATATGCTAATCCAAGTATACAATTTGGAACCATGACATAAAATTTGTTAGTTTTAAAAAAATCATTTTAATTTGAATTGTTTAGTGAGCATAAAATGTAAATAAAAAAAATTTTAGTTACAATTATAATAAAAACATCAACAAAAGGAAAAGTTATGGTCTAATAGAATGCGAAAAGGAGTTTTTTTTAAAAAAAATTGGTTAAATAGTGGAGGAATTTTAGTTGATATGTTCAGTCTCTAAAAAACTCTTATTTCATTTTTTCATCATTACTATTTTTTGTATTTTTATAATTATTATACACTTTTATAAGTAAAAACTAGAATAACTAGAAATACGAATAAAATACATATGAAATGATACGAAATACAAAATTTTCGAAGAAAAATAAAATATACATGAAAAAATATACTGGAACAAACATGTTTCTTAAATAACTATAAATTCCATTTAGAGGGCATACCTTTGAATGAATACAAACTAATAAAAAAGAAAAGATTATGAATTATGGAATTGAAAAATTAGAACAAGTTTGAATTTATTTGAAAAATGTAAAAGATGAAAAAAATTAAGTGATCTTATCTTTTTTTGAAATATTCCTCCTTAAATTTTCTCCCTTTTTATGAATAAGTAGATTATAGTCTTGGAAAAAAGAAACAATTAAAAAACATTGATAAGAGACATAATTGTTTGATATTTGTCACGAAATATGAAATTTTGCTAATGAACCATCTTAAAAGTTAAAATATTGACATTTTGAAAAATTTAACTTTTTAAATTGTACACAATCAGGCCCAAACAGAGTAAAGAAAGCTCAAATCTGAAAGAGACAAAACAATATATTGGTTGACAACGACACTTTCCTTAAAGATTCATGGATGAAGATGAGAGGCGTAGAGGCACTGGTGATGTTGTTGGTCCAATTTCTCCACAAATCTTTTCTACCTCGTATAAACAAGGAATCTCACAAGTCGTTAAGCTACATGAGGTGAACTTCAATGCATCAGTCTATTTAAATATTTTATTATGAGCTACACTTTGTTGTACAAATCATTGTTCATGAATATGTTTGCTGCCAAATCAATCTTGTAATTTGTATATAATTAGTCAGTCATTATAAATTATTTATAGAATGGACATACAGTAGATTTAGGTTTTGTATGTTATTTTTTTTTGCAAGTTTAATGTTACTCAGCATATTATAGTTTTGATTTTGAAATTTCTTGTGGTTATTATTTTATAATTCAAGTTTTATATGTTGAGTCTAGTAACTACATATTGAGTGCATTGTATAATACAAAATTCATTTGACTCGTATCATTTTGAAGAATTAAGAATTAACACGAAACTTGAAATTTAAAAACAAATAATTATAAGAATTGCCTATTATAATTGGAATCAAGATCATTCCATAGATCCGTTTGGGAAATAGAACGAGTAGGGTTTACTTGTTGCACTTCCTTCCCAAGGTCCGGAGCAGGAGACATGTTCGAAAGTCCTCTGGAAAAAGAGGACGACGGGGGAGAGGATGATGTGGCAGAGTCATTTTGCTCGGATAAGTTGAGGTATTTTTGCCAATTATTCGACCCCGACCCTTAATCTGTCACCATTCCTCCAACAGAAGGAATTTGATTATAGATTTGTGTGAGTTTTGGATCTAAGTTACACATAGAATAATATGAGTGTTGTTAGTTTCAAAATCTTATTATGATTATTTATTTGAATAGATTGCCTTGATTTGAAGTTCAACGAAAGAGGAGGACCCAAATATGAGAGTGATTGTTCGATTATTTGAGAACGTGAACTTTTCATCTCTTGTTAAGTATATAAAATCGTGTGTATTTTCTTATTGTATGTGTCACGACTCGAGACTACCCCATAGTCATAGCACAGTTCTTAGAATCACAAGTGACTCTAAGCTAACCCTTGATACTAGCATAGTCATGAGCAACTAAATATGAACATGTTAAAGAATGAAACAACTGAATGAAAGCTAATTATGGAATATTGGTTCAATATATTTTTCAACAAAACTTTGTATACAACAACAGTAGTGTGAAAGATATTTGAAATAGAATATACAGAATACAAAAACTCTAACTGATTATCTATGAAACCTCTATTAATACTAATTATAATTAGTGGGACATTAACCTCCACATACCATAGTAAATATGTGTGAATAAAAATAACATACTAGAACTAAAAACTAACCTTAGAACGCTAATATGAGAACTTCATGCTTCTAAACTGAATATTGTAATTCAACTAACTAGGATCATGATTAGCAAGCAGCCCTAAAATCTATATAATTGAAAAGTGCAGAGGGAAATAAGAGGTTGGTACTATATTGAACTCAGTACTTTGAATGTATGAGTTGAGATATATGTAAGAGATAATTGTAAAGCTCGATAGACATGAGGAATTAAACATGACTAGCAAAATCGTTTAAAAGCTCTGGCGATTAAAAACTTTATAAAGAAATCATAAATCATATATGAGGTCAATTCATGCTTAAAACCATTCGAGAATCTTTCCTAAAACCTTTGAACAAACATAGTTTTTATTGGGATATTTACCATTAACCGACATAAGCCATGAGAGCTATAACATGGAATCTAGTGTCTACCCCACATCGAAAAAGGGGTTTTTTACTTGCCAAGGTAAGAACTATAAATATGAGTCAGAGAAAAATACTTGGAAAGACAACAATTAAGACTATCAATCCATTCATAAGCTTATATTATAATAGATCCTTCAAAACCATGATTTAGATATATGTGAAAAAACCTTTCACAATCATGATTTTATAAGCATGTGATAAAACCTGTCACAAATCATTGGAACTTTCTTTAAATCGTCCTTGTCACAAATCATTGAAACTTGCTTTAAATCGTCCTGAAATATTGAATTCATCTTTTCATAACGAATGCATAAATTATTTATCAAATTCATGATCATAGTTCATAAGATTTTTTTCATAGCTTCATAGTCAAATTCAACAGTAATGAATAGAAAAACAATGTACTTTAAGTAAAATATATTACGAAATAAAATAAAAAAAAAATAAAAAAAATGTAGAGACAGAAGCAGTAGTACTAAGAAGTGGAATAATTTTCCTTTTCTATGTCATCTTCTTATTGTTGTGTAACTACCCTTTTTATAGGGATAAATTTACTTGGAGAGGTCGGCCTCCTACAATAAAGTGGACCAAGCATATATATTATTTATAATACGACCCATAATTATATACTATTTATAACACTTCCCCTTGAATCTTTATGTACAAAGGAAAAGAAGAAACAACCATTGTTATTTGTAATACACATTATTTGGTGCCTCATTAAAAATCTTACCAGGAAAATTGAGTGGGATAAAACCTTGGTTAAGCAAAAAAGAGTGCAACACATATTTACTTCCCTGATGACGATTTAACTTAATGTATCAAAGATAACACATTCCAATCTTAGGTTTCCCAATTCTCCCAGAGGTGGAACTTGGGTAACCCTTGCGTACTCTCTCTGCTACTTACCTCACTGGACTGCACAACCCTTTGGTGAAACATTTGTTTCACCCTTCTTTTGTAGATCATGAGTAAAAAAATAATTTTGGTGAAATATGTGTGTTCTATCTCCCTTTGATGTATTCTCCTCTTAGTTGAGATATACACGCAATATTGTCTTCAAATAATGTTGTTGATATGTCTCCTTTTAAGGAAAGATCACATGTTTCCTGGATATGTCGAGTTATTGATCTCAACCACACACATTCTCAACTTGCTTCATGAATGACTATTATCTCTGCATGATTTGAATAAGTATCAACAAAAGTTTCTTTTGTTGAATGCCATGATATAATTGTACCTCTATATGTAAATAAATAACTTGTTTGAGATCGACCTTTATGTGAGTCAGATAAATATTATGTATTTGCATAGACATTTAATTATGAATCAGATTCGTTTGAATAAAATAGTCTCACATCGATGGCCCCTTGAAGGTATATAAATATATGCTTGATACCATTCCAATGCCTTCATGTTGCCTAAGAACTAAATCTTGCCGATAAATTTACAGAAAAAGATATATCATGTTGACAATTACTAGCAAGGTACATCAATGCACCAAGTTCACTAATATATGGTATTTCAGAACCAACAAGTTCTTTGTTATTTTCATGAGGTCGAAAATTGTGGGTACTTAATGAATGTGCTTTATCCATGCAAAATCTCTCTTAAATATCCTTAGTATATGTTTATTGATGAATAAATGCTTCATTTGTAAAATGTTCAATTTATAGACCAATATAAAATTGTCTTTCCAAGGTCTTTCATTTCTAATTCACTTTTCAAACATTCTACTTCTTTTGAAAGCTCTTCACATGTTCCAATGATATTTAATTCATCAACATATATAACTATAATGATAAATTCAGATCCAGACCTTTTAATAAATAAACAAGGATAAGTTAGGTGATTCTTATACCTTTTTCTTTAATAGATATTAACTAAGGTAGTCATACCACATGCGTCCTAATTGTTTCAATCCGCATAAATATTTTTGAAGTTTTATTAAACAAATCTTCTTGGAATCTTTATATATTTCAGGCATTTCTAATCCATCAGAAATTTTCATATAATGGTCATTGTCTAGTGAGCCATATAATAGGCTTTGTAACGGACACATAAGATGCTATGCCATTGATTTTCAAGAGACTGCTCAGATTATAGCACAATCTGGAAAGTGATTGCATCCACCACGGAAGAATATGTCTCCATATAATCAATACCAGGTCTTTCAAAAAAATCTTGTGCCACAAGTCTTGCTTTATCTTATGACTTCATTCTTGTGCCACAAGTCTTGCTTTAGCTTATGACTTCATTTTCTTATTTCATTTTCACACAAATGTAACAACCCGTATCCTAGATATACTATAATTCAGATTTTTGAGAAGTGCAGGAGAGTTGGGGCAACCGCCGGATTGTCACTTATAGATCATAGTTGGACCACGCGTAGTGTGTCACAGCCGAGGGGGGAGCACCACTAGATGATAAACCGCGTCTATTTCTTAGCATGAGGATAAGGACTAGCCTATTAGCTACATAATTACCTTCAATGGTTAAAAAATTTAGAAAAAAATGTAAAATTCTCTATAATCTATCTTGAGGTTGACATAGAACTCTAACATACCCACACCAATATATATTCATATCGGTATTCATAGACCCTGTGTATAAGAATATTACTTTGTCCTCTTATTTATGCCATACCAACATAATTATATAAGAGACAACATGTCTAAATAATCAGAGATCAATATAATTGTCATGCGTATTATCCTTTCATTCATATTACATCTGCAAGTGATGGTTAGAAACATTTACATATCACTTCATAATAAGGCACATTGGTAACTTCTCACCATTCCTATAACATTTACATCTTAGCCAACACCTCACAAACCATAGTAAAGACATTCAATTCAAAATCATACAACCCTATCAGTCTTAATATAAGGTATACTTAATATAACATCATCACTTAATCATAACCACAATTGAAGTAAAGAATAGAGATCACAAGACTTACTCAATTTTCTTCACAATGCCTTCATCAAGGTCTTACGATAACCTCCCACCTAACCCAACAATGGTACAATAATATCACATAATAGAAACCAACATGATAACAAGGCCAATTTGAATATATACACACAACCCTCACTAGAAATAACCTTAGAACTACGAGACTAGATCAAGTTCATAGTCTAGTCACCATTAGTTAGGTTCAGTTATCAAGAAAGCAAGTTGTTATCAATGTATCAAAATCAAATCATAATTCATCATAATAAAACCAAGGATCGTAATCACAAACTAACCAAAACAAATTAAGTCAATGAATGCTATTTACAATTCAATTCGAGGATCACAAAACCTAGGGTTAAGGGGAATAAATCCAAAGGTTGGAAAGGAAATCCCATACCTTGATATTTGATTAAGATTGGATGGAGAAAACTTGAGTTGTTTCACAGAACAGAAAAACTCCTTGAATTTGACCTTATTGTGTTCTTCAACTTGGGAGAGAGCAACGAATAGAGAAGGAAGAAACAATTTAGGTTGGCAGAAATTTATGAGGGTTATGCTTAGCTTCGACTAATAATTAGGTTAGCCGAGTCTTTATGATAGATGGTTAATTACGTAATAGACCTCCATAACCCCTAAACTAATTAAATAAACCCACCGATATTAATTAAAACTATTTAACTCACTAGAATCGTGCAGAAAAAAAAGTTCCGCATCAGACAACTCGTCCATGGCACCGTTGTTCAATCGAAGGACAAAGGGACCTTCACTACTCTATTCACCCCCCTCACGTCGTGGTTGGTACTCTGTTTTGGTCAGAGCATGTATACATTTCCAGCTTTGCCAAATATTTTTAAGTGTGCACCAACACAATCCAATCAAATCCTGTCATTGGACCACGATCCGTTGCGGGGCAATAGTTGTTTGTGGACACTTGCCTTAGGCAGGCCTTCGACACAAGGCGCAGTAAGGTCCTCCTCAACGGGACCTTGGTTGCGGCTGTGGGGAGTCGCTACCCGGACATTTACGGCTATGACCTCAACTCTAATAAGTGTTAGGACACCTTCCACAAAAATTCATTCATTTTCTAACTCCAAAAACTTAGTAAAATAGGCTAATAAGGACACAGTAGCATATTATGAAAATCACGTATAGGGACACGATACGTGGTGGCAAGGGTTTGTGGGAAAATGCCTTAGGCACCGGCCTGCGAACACCAAACGAAAAGGTCTATCAAGGGACTTGGTTGGTCATTGGGGAGTAGTTACCCCGGACATTCGGCTTATGAAAGCTAATCTAATAAGGGGAGACTATTCCCTGCCACAAAAAGCTCATCATTGATAACTCCTAAAAAAAACTTTACAATAGGCTAAGGCCACATTAGCATCTTATTGAACTAGAATCCAGGACATAATGGACGTGTTTAACGTTTGATTTCTAGACTTCCTAAATGACTCACATTACATCATAATTTACCTTAAAAACATTTGTCTAACTTCTTGAAAGCTATTTATTTGTTAAGGTTCTAAGAACAAGTCTTATGGACTTTTGGGTGGTACATACCTCCCCCTTCCTTAGGAAACATTCGTCTGGATAAACTAAAATCTTTAAAAGGGAGGAATAGACTCAGACTAACAGCCTAAACAAAAAAACATTCTATCAAAGTTTATTAATAAACATACAATCATGGAATTTACATATAGCATGACTTGAATTACTACACATAAATTCTCAACATCAAAATCATGAGGAATTTCCTCACCAATAAATGAGCAACATTACCAAATATGAGTACACTATGCCCAAATTCAACGTATCAAACATTCTCAAATCATCTTCATAAAAGGACTCACCATATTAAATGCACAACATAAACTCAAAAAAAGTTAATACAAAATTGCAAATTTAAAGTACTAAGACATTAATTCAATGTAATTATTACATTATTGCAAAACTTCACCAAAAAAATCAAATCAAGTTTAATCATTATATTCATTATTAGTAAGGACAACCAACCCTAAATATCAAATAGTTAAGGGTAAAGGGAAATGTCTGCTTTGGCCTTCTATGCTGCACATTCAACTAGGTGATTCTTCCATAACACCTTTACGAAAGCAACTTTTTTATTCCTTAACTTCTTTACTTGCCTATCAAGGATTTGAACCGGAACCTCCTCATAAGAGATGTTCTCTTGCACACCAATATCCTCAATAGGAAGAATAGACTCGCGGTTGCCGATACACTTCTTAAGCATGGAAACATGGAAAAACCGGATGAACCGAAGATAGTTTGCTAAGGAGTTTTAATTGATATGCAACCTTACCAAACCTTTGCAATATTTCATAGGGACCCACATAATGAGGTCTCAACTTCCCTTTCTTGCAAATATCACACTCCTTTTATAGGAAATATTTTTAGATACACTTTATCACCTACTTAAAACTCTAATTCCCTTCTCCTATGGTCAACATAAGACTTTTGCCGACTATAGGCTTTTTGTAAGCGATTCTTTATAATATGAACCCTCTCAAAAGTCTTATAAATCCAATCGGGACCCAAAAGTGAAGACTCTCCTACTTCAAACCATCCAATTGGAGATGTACATCTCCTACCGTACAAGGCTTCATAAGGAGCCATAGCTATAGATGAATGGTAACTATTGGTATAAGAAAACTCAACCAAAGGCAAGTGATTATCTCAATTTCCCTTGAAATAATTTATACATATTCTAAGCATATCTTCAAGGGTTTGAATAGTGCGCTCCGCTTGACCATCCATTTAAGGATGAAAAGCGGTGCTTAACTTCACATTGGTACCCAACCCTTTTTGGAATGACCTCCAAAACCTAGATGTGAATTGTGCACCCCTATCCGATATGATGGATAACAGAATACCATGGTGACACAAAATCTCATCTATGAAGATCCTTGCATAATCCTTCATCAAGTAGGTGGACTTGATGAGAATAAAAAGAGCAAATTTGGTCAACCTTTCCACCATCACTCATATGGAGTCATATTGCTTTTGTGTCCGAGGCAAACCTACCACAAAATCCATCTTAATGTATTCCCACTTCCAAGTAGGTAGTTGGATTTCATGAAGTAGACCACCCGACTTTTGGTGTTCGACTTTCACTTAATGGCAATTTGGACATTTTGTAACAAATTTTGGCATGTCCTTTTTCAAGCCTTCCCACCAAAACACTTCTCTAAGGTCATTATACATCTTTGTAGAATCCGGATGAATTGAGTAACGGGTCCATGAACTTCCTCATAAATCTGATTCCTCAAGTCATCTATATTGGGAACACACAACCTTCGTTGTTACCTCAAGACACCATACCCCCAAAGGAGAATGCCTCATTAAGCTTTCCAAGAATCGATCCTTTCAATTCTATCAATAAGGATCAAGGTGTTGCTTAGACTTCACCACATCCACCAAGGACGATACGGAGTTATGATGGACAATAAAACCACCATTCGGAGAATCTTCCAATCTTACACCTAATATAGCCAACCTATGAACATTTTTCACTAGGTCTTTGTTGGCTTCATCTACATGAGACACACTACCTATGGTCATACGACTTAGAGCATCCGTAAACCACATTGGTCTTGTTGGATTGATAGAGAACACTAAAGTCGTATTCTTTTAACAATTCAACCACCTTCTTTGTCATAGATTTAACTCCTTTTGAGTAAACACATATTGTAGACTCTTGTGGTCGGTATACACATCAATAAGAACACCATACAAATATTGTCTCCATATTTTTAAGGAAAATACCACGGCCTCTATCTTAAGATCATGAGTTGGATAATTTCTCTCATGCACCTTTAGTTGCCTAGAGGCATGGGCTACTACTTTCCCATGTTTCATAAGCACACAACCCAAGCCCACTCGGGATGCATCACAATACATAATGAATCTCCTGGTACCCTCTGGTAAAGTCAACACCAGAGCAGAAGTAAGCGTATCCTTTAAGATTTGGAAGCTGCTTTCACATGCCTCCGACCACTCATATTTCACATTCTTTAGGGTCAAAGTAGTCAAGAGATATGCAATGGACACAAAACTATCCACAAACCTCTTATAATAACTTGCTAGATCCAAGAAACTCCCAATGTCAGTTGGAGTCAATGGTCTAGGACAATTTTTCACCGCTTGGTTTTCCTTGGATCAACCTCAACCCCCTCACTAGAGATTATATGACCAAGAAATGATACCGAACTCAACCAAAACTAACATTTGTTATACTTAGCAAATAATTGGTTCTCCTTGAGCGTTTGTAACACTACCCTCAAATTATCCATGTGTTTACCATTTTTTTTCGAATATACCAAAAGTCGTTAATGAAAACAATGAAAAATGAATCGAGGTAACTTCGAAACACTAGATTCACGAGATCCATAAATGCTGCCAGGGCATCAGTGAGGCAAAAGGGCATTACTAAGAATTCATAGTGACCATATCTAGTTCGAAATGTTATTTTTGGTATATCCTCACCTCTTACCCTAAGTTGGTGATAACCGGATCTCAAGACAATCTTAGAAAAGTAGTTTGCCCCTTGGAGTTAATTAAACAAGTCGTTAATTCGAGAGAGAGGATACTTGTTTTTAATAGTGACTTTATTGAGTTGGCGATAATCAATGCACATTCTAAGGGATCCATCCTTTTTCTTTACAAATAAAACTGGAGCACCCCATGGAGAAATACTAGGTCTAATGAAGCCTTTGTCTTGTAAATTTTTGAGTTGAGCCTTCAAATCTTTCAATTCGGCTAGAGCCATCCGATAAGAAGGAATTGAAATGAGGTTGGTATCCGGTATCAAGTCAATAACAAATATCTATTTCCCGTTGGGGAGGGATTCTGGGAAGATCATTAGGAAAGACCTCCAAAAATTCCCTTACTACGGGTACTAACTCAATGGGAGGATTTCAGAGTCTAAATCTTTGAATCATACAATGTGATACAGACACCTTTTAGAGATCATCTTACAAGTTTTGAAACAAGAAATGATACGACCTCTAGGAATAGAATTTTCCCAGTCCATTCTAAAACGGGCTTATTGGGAAAGTTAAAGCTCACCACCTTTGTTCTACAATCTATGGAGGCAAAGCAAGCATAATCCATCCCCAAAATGACACAAAATCGACCATATAGAGTTCTACTAATTCAACACTGGTCACTCTATTGGGCAACATTATAGGACAATTTCTATACACCCTCTTTACAACCACCGATTCACATACCGGGGTAGTTACTATGAAAGGTTCATTTAAAATATCGCGCAAAATATCAAACTTTATAGCTATCAAGGGAGTAACAAAAGATAATGTGGCAACCGAATCAAGTAAAACATACACATCAATAGAGAAGACTTTCAACATATCGTTTACCACATCGGGAGAAGTCTCTTGCTCACATCTAGAGCGCAGAGCATAAAAGCGATTCTTATTCGGAGAATCAACATTAGAACCACTAACTTGCCTGCTGCCTTTGTATTTCCCCTTCACATTTGGTCAATCCAGTACCTTGTGTCCACTCTTGCCATTCCCAAAGCAACTATCCGTCCCAATAAAGCAATCACCATAATGCTTCTTGCCACACTTTGCACAAGTTGGCTTCTTGCTTGGTGAGCTCATACCTCTACCCTTTTGAGACTTAGGGTTAGACACCCTATCATCACTAGCCTTGGGAAATTTTGTATGAACTTGATTAGAAGACCTATTTTTGAACCTAGGCTTGTTCTTGGATATCAAGCCTACCCTTTGAAGAACCACCATCTAAAGACTTTTCCCTCTTGACATCTTTGATCTTTCTCTTTGACCTTGTCTCTTACACTTGTTGAGTATGAACCAGATGAGAAATTCTCATATTGTCATGTAACATAGCCAAATGACATTCTTATTTCTAGTCATCCGACACCCCCATCACAAAGCGGCTCATGTCATCTGTAGGATCGGAACAAAAGAAGAAGCATACTCCGACAATTTAGTTTGATGAATTCCACTACTTTGGATTCCCTCTTCTCCTTAGGAAAGAACCTATCAAGAAAAGCCTTTTTGAAAATTTCCCAAGTCACCAGTCCACCTCTTAAAGGCATATTGTCTCTCCACTGGATGTACCAAGTTTGGGCCACATCTTTGAGTTGGTAAGTGGATAACTCGGCCTTCTCACTAGTAGTAAACCTCATAGCGTAGAAGATCTTGTATGTTTCATCAATGAACTCTTAAGGGTCTTCCTCAAATTTTGGCCCATAGAATGAGGGGGATTCATACTAGTAAAATCCTTCAAAGGGAGACCATGGTGCCAACATGTTGGTTTTCATAGATAAAAAACCTCCCGGTTATCTTGGGCCATCTTGACTTGAGCTTGAGTAGTGACGGATTGTGCTTAAGAAGTAATGGCTTGGGTCATTTAGATAAAGGCAGCCCTTATGTCACCATCCATCATAGGTGGAGGATTGACCGAAGCTTGATCATCATTAGGAACTTCTTCATGAGGAGGAACTTGATATCCTTGGGAAGAACTCCCGCATTGGAAATCTCTTCATCAAGTCTTCAAGTGGCTGTTCTTTGAGTATTCATTGCCAATAATCACAATAAAAAGATTAGATGCTAAGGGCACATAGATTCAAGACTCTCGAGGCACGAATTAGGATTTCAAGAAAAGTGAGAGTATTCCCTAAGCTCTTAATTTACCAATGCAATAATTTTGGTGGCTGGCGGCTTTCACGTTTATATAGAATCTAAGTGACGTGATTAGTGAGACATCGGCTCTAAAAATTAACCTCATAATCTTGATACTATGTTTTTCAACACAGCCGGGGAGCACCCCCTAGATTAATTGATATACCAGACGTGGTTTTCACGGTACAATTAAATAATGTTTCCTTACTTTTCGTGTGTTTGAAAGACTTTTTTGTGCTAATTTTTGATATAAGTTGTCTCTTTGTTTTGCATGAAATCTTTCCAAAGCTTAATGCGGAGATTTTTTGGCAAAACATACAGAAGAACCACCTACGACTTATGACGGGGTCCGTCATGTTGTGACGTTCCAGGTGGGCAGCGTAGAGAAGCTGCTTAAGGACATGGGGAAGTCTGCCAAGTGTAAGATTACGAAGCTTGTGACGGTCCCGTCATGGTAGTGACGGTCCTCCTGCAGGTTCGTCGGAATGATAGAGAGAAATTATCCCAGTACCAGATTCCAAGAGTGCCGTATTTGAACGGAAGACCCTCGACTGACCGTTTTGCCTATGACTCCCGTCACACTTGCCGTTAGGGGAATGAAGAAAGCATTCAGAGTAAATTGCACCAAGTATGGTACGAGACGGAGTCCACATGGTCCGTTGTGACACACACGGTCCGTCACGTGTCCGTCGACCCCTCCGCGTTTGGCAAGGTTCCATAATTAGAATTCCTTATTTAATTAGGTTTTTTATTTTTATACATATTCGAAAACCGCGTTTTTTGAGGTTAGACTCTGCGAGATTAGAACAACATATTAGTAAGACTTGTGGAGTAGTGTTTGATTTTGGAGATTCTATCAAGTAATTTTTGGTGATTATAATCAAGGCAAATTTTTTGACTTTTCTTTCTTATTGAAGTAAGTGCATGAAAGTGCTTATTTAATATATTTGACTATTGTGTTTATGGCTATGAGTAACTAAACTTCCATAACGAGGTTGTGGGAACCAATAGGAAAATCATGAGGATAAACCCTAGGTAAAAATAACAATTCTAGAATCAGTGTCTTGCAATGTATTAATATTCTTTCTATTAGAAGTCTTGTTAAAAAAACAAACGGATGATCAGCTTTTAGAATCGCCTTAATTCTTCTTGGCCGGACCAAGGAGTTGATATAGGAAAAGAATTATTAACATAATTTAAGTGTATACTATCTATAGGCTAGATTGATTTGGTACTAAGGTAATAACTTAGTCAATATTGAATCGATGCTTAATATGAGGTAAAGATAAGGTGTGGGAAAGAACACACACAACCCGGACCAAGTGCGGGTGAGATTTTCTAGATGTCGATCCAAGGATTTATAACTACATACTTATCACTTTGCATGCAATATACTAGGAAATATAGTTATAGTTAGAATTATCAAGTTATGAACCGTGGGGAACACGTAAACCCTAGTTACTTTGATTATTGATTAAAAAAAAACCGAAAATTAAAAGCTCTTAAGTGTCTCTTTTCAAGTTGTCGTTGTTCATTGTTCCTTGATTTAGCATATAGCACCCCCCTTTTTATGTTTTTTACTTTCTAAGGAATTCATCACCAACAATAGTAATACAAGTGAAGTTAGTCTAAGACTATTTTCTCGTGGGAACACCCACCCTCACTATTTGGGTTATTTACTTGAACGCGACCCGCTTTACTTCTCCATTTGAGAAGTAAGTTTGAGCGTCATCAAATTTTGGCGCCGCTGCCCGGGGATTTTAGCTTTTAGATTAAACTTGAACTTCATTACAAAAGTTTTTAGTTGATATTTTTTCTTAATTGTACTTTGTTTTAGTTGTTTTTGATTTCCTTTCTAACTAGCTCCTTGGTATGGGCCAAATCACGGAGAGAAAGAAACCGTGTTTCCCTACGTCACTATCTAAGCGTACACTGCGCAATTACATTGAAACTAAACTTGGGAATATGATAAGGATCCAACACGAACATCCCTGAATCCAGTGGATGTTCATTGTCAGATGTTACCCCACCCACCCACTCTCCGGGTTGAACATCAACAGAGGGGACAAAATACCGTTCCACGGCCCCAAGACATAATAACAACCATGGTATTTAGAACATAGCAGACTCTTATGGGCCACTTGTTCTTGCCCCCTCTACCCAATGCCAACCGGTAAACACTTTTGTGTGACTAGTAGCCTGATGCAAAATGCTCACTGCCAGAGGTTTGTTTTCATGGCTACCTTCTGAGGATCCACATGCCCATATAGCGAAGGTAAGGGGCAGGGTGTAAAAGTTGTGTGGGGGAAGCCTGATTTGGCATTTAGATGTAATATGTCTCAGAGTTTTTCCTCACTCACTGACAGTAGAGGTTCAGTGGTTTTACTGATCTCCCATAACAACTCCATTTTCATCACTAGAACCAACTACGGGATGTCTTCCTTAGCACGCTACTAACGCATCACCGGTTCTCAACAGAAATTAACCACAAAACAGGTAAATAAATTTGTGGCACTACCAAGAAGTCGTTAGTAGTTTCTTGGGAGAGTAGTCACCTCCCTTCTTGAGAAGTGTTCCAAATCACCGTATTTGATGATGAGTCACTGAAGTCATTACTTCTATCGGGAAGGATGATAACAATAAAAAACGGTTGTTGGGACACTATAGCAGGTGGATCTTATAAGAATGTGGCCCTTATGCTGAGATTTCTGAGACATTAAAGAAAATCTCCCGTAACAACAAGGTTTCGGAAGTACTAGGAAGTCCGATACATGGAGAAACACCCGTTCGCAGTGAGTCACTCACAAACCCCATCCACAGAGATATTCGTGAGAAATGGCTTCAATGAGAACTAAGCTTTGGTTGGTTCTAAACATTTCACTAGGGTGCATAAAAGATTAATGCAGTCCCTACGTTTCTAAACCACCCCTCCAACGATGAGTGTATTATGAGGAGATTCCTATGCAGTAAAATGAACAAGTGGGGGGTTTTTCCGACCAAGTGCCCCAGGCTCTAATCAGGAAATTGGGCGCCAAGGTCAGGAACCAAGGTCGAAACTATGTGTAACTATAATCGTGAGGTCAAAATGTCCGAGATGGAAACTACAATCGCGATAAAAAAACAACTTCAACAAGGTAACTATGGTAAAAAACCGACATGAATGGACCCTTGTTCCCTCCTCAAAAGCGTGAAGTTACTCCTAGGGATGGTGGAGGTATATGTCACGAAGTTGAGATTGTGGCATAAATGATTAAGGAGGTTCGATACTAGTGATGAGCACATAAAGAGGTGAGGAACGTTTAGCGGTATTGGGCAAAAAGTTGATACACCGTGCATGATCGATTAGCACTACTTGAGTTCATTGCCCAATTCTCGTCAACTGTGATACCGCAAGCCGGGCATCTTCCTAGCAACACTGTCCAAACCAAAATGTGGAATTTTATGGAATACTACGTAGGCAGGTTGCAAGAAACCATTGACCCACCTAGGCCATATAATGAAGAAATAAGGTGACAAGAAATACTGATAAAGTGGTAAATGTTGATGCTGATTTAGGGGATACATTGCAAAAGATGTTAAGTGCCTAAAAAAGGTAATTCCTATGCCTATGCAACCAACCCCCCCCATTTCCTCAAAGATTAGTGAAAAGACCGAGGATGGCAAATTCGTCCGTTTTATAAACATGTTGAAGCAACTTTCTATCAATGGTCCCTTTGGTATAAGCTTTAGAACAATGCCTGGTTACGCCAAGTTTATGAACTATTTGGTCACAAAAAAGAAAGATCGTTACTACGTTTGAGGATGATTAAATAGAAGCAAGCATTGTATTTGGCTCTTGCGACAAGATCTCTGGTCAAAATAAGAAGATCCGTATGCGTTCACTATTCCTTGTACAAATCTGCTATTACATTTTGCAAAGCATTCATGTGATTACTGGGGGCAATCTATCTCATTTCCCTCTCGATTACCATAATTTGTTTGGGTGACCCAAGCCCACTGCGATGCGGCTTGCGGCTACCAGATGGCTGATAGAACACAAAAACGGCCACATAGGGATACTTCATGATGTGCCATAGTAAAAGTGTAGTCATTTCATCTGTCCCGCTGATTTTGTTATTCTGATTGTGAGTTGCTTTGAAGTGACTATTATCCTTGGGAGGCCATTCCCCTATCACGGGAATAGCATTAGTAGACATGGAAAGGGGGCAGATGGAAATTTCGGTTGAACAATGAGGAAGTGACCGTTAATATTTGTAGGTCCATGAGGCCAGTGGTGAGCTCCAATCGGCATCTTCTATAAATCCTACAAACATGGGTGAACTTTTGAGACAGCAACTAGAAGAACGTCTAGGTTGTGGAAGCTTAGCGAGTGCTAATGAATTTTGATAGCTATTTCATTGAAGAGTATGAGCATTAGTGCGACTCTTTACCAGGTGAATGTTTCGTGTTTAAACTCGAAGTAAAATTTGAGCTGATATGAAAATCGGCGAGTCCCCACCCACTAAACCATCTATAGAGGAAGCTCCACATTAGAACTAAAGCCTCCCACCCCCATCTCAGGTATGAATTCTTTATTAGAAAGGGTGACACTTTGCGTAATCATTCATCAGACCGGGATTACACCAGTTTCAGAGTTTGTGAAGGACTAAAGGTTCAAAAGACTATTGGGTGGACCATTGCGGACATTATGGGATCCCCTCCTGATTTTCTCCTCATAAAAATCAAACTCATCTGGCCTGATCATAAGTCGAGTATTAGTCCCCATATACGCTTGAAATCCTCCTATGCAAGAGTTGTTAAGAAAGGAAATCAGTCAATGGGTGGATGCCTGAGTACTCTATCCAATCACCGATAGTAGTTGGGTATTCCTGCCCGGTTCTTTGTGTACCTAACAACGGGGAATGACTTGGTCCCCAACGAAAAAAAAAATGAAATTGGTTCCAATGAACCCGGTTACTGATGGGGTGTTGTATGGATTACCGTAAACTAACTCATGTCCTGTAAAAGACCATTTCACTATGCCCTTCATGGATCATATGTTGATAGACCTTTCCGTAAAAGGGTGGTATTGTTTTCTTGATGTTATTCCGGGTATAATCAGATTTCTATTGCATCCATAAGAGCAATAGAAACACTTTCTCACTTTCCCCCATATGGGACTTTTGTGGTTCAAAAGAATGCCGTTTGGGTGTCAACGCATCCTCCGCAACCTTTCAGAGATGTATGATGTCAAAATATATTCTGACATGGTGGAGGATACTATAAGTAGAAGTTTTTATGGATGATTTTTTTGTGGTTCTGATTCATTCGGGCGGTGTTTGACCAATTTATCTGAGGTTCTTACGAGATGTGAAGACTTCATTTGTAATTTCTAACCTGGGAAAAGTGTTCATTTTCATGGTGAAATAGGGTATTGTGTTTGGGTTATCGCTTTCAGAAAAGGGCATAGAGGTTTATCGAGCTAAAATTGAGGTAATAAGACACTTCTTCCGGCGAGCTTTGTGAACGTGTGAGAAGTTTCCTTGGGCAATGCAGTTTTTTACCGGAGATTCATCAATACTTTTCAAATGGTTGCACACAAGCCCCTTGTGGCAAATTGCTGGGAGAAAGAATTAAATTTTGTTTTGATGTAATCATTTCTTAAAGAATGTCCTGAGCTCAAAGAAAAGTTAGTTTCTGCGCCTACATTATTTCTATTTCTCCGGATTGAACCTTCCATTTGAGGTAATGTGCGATGTCTAGTGGGGTGCTCTTGGTAGAGTATTTTTTGGGACGAGAGAAACCACAAAATCTTGCACCCAATTTACTATGTCTAGTAAAGCCTAAATGAGCTCTAGAACTACACAGTGACTGAGGCAAGAACTCCTTGCACTAGTCTTTGCTTTTGAAAATTTCGCTCCTATTTGCTAGGTACTAGAGTTAGAGTGCATACTGACCATTCAAGCATTGAGATATTTATTGCGAAGAAGGATGCGAAAACCAAGGCTAGATTCGTTGGGTATTACTGCTAGCATGAGGAATTTGACTTTGAAGTCTGGATAAAAGGACTGAAAATCAAGTTGCTGATCATTTGTCTCGTCTAAGAGGTGAATCTATGAGAAGATTAGGGGATAAGACTGCCATTGATATACTTTCCCCGATACATGTCTTGGCTGCTTCACAAGACTTTTGTATTCCATGGTTCGCAGATTTTGCGAACTTCTGGCTAGTGATAATGTTCCATCAGACGTGTCCTTTCATCAAACGAAAAAGTTCATGTCGATGTGAGAGAAGTTCTTTTTGGGATGAACGCATACTTTAATAGGAGTTGTGGTGCCGTACGGGCTTAGTTCGTCTTGTGGTGCCATAATGTGAATGTTGATTGTGTGAGGCAAATGCCCTTCTTACATGTTTGGGGACATCACAGTGGTATCCGGAACGCTCACAAAGATATTGCATGTGGTTCTAGTGCCACTCTTCATCAATATGCTCATGGTTTGCTAAGCATGTGACAATGTCCCACAAGACGGGTGTGGGTATTTCAAGAAAGGCAAGAGCTCCCTCTAAAAACCCCATTCTTGTGATTGCGTTATTTGATGTGTGGGGTATTGAACTTTATGGGCCCTTTCGTGAGTTTCCTCATTGGATGAAGTAATTCTAAGTAGCAGTTGATTCTGTATCGAAAATGGGTCCGAAGCCATAGCCCTCGCAACATGAAGGAAGATGTCACTCATTCTTGAAAAAGAATATATTCTCCCTTTTGGCACCCGGCAGGGCATTATTAGTGATGGGGGCTCCCACTTCTGCACAGATGTTCAAGGGGTTATTGGAGAAATACGGGTTTCTCCATAAGTGTTGGCCACTCCTTACCACCCTCAAAACTAGTGGGCAAGTTAATATCGACTCGGGTAGATCAAACAGAATATGCCTCCAAAACGTGAATGCTAGTATAAACGGATTGTCAACGGAGGCTTGATGATGCTCTTTGGCCTACCGTACAGCATAATAAGACTCCCATATGTATGCTCCATAACACTTGTATAGGGAAAGCTTGTCCCTCTTCGCGGTTGAGTTAGAGCATAATCCATGTTGTGCTATGAGAAGTTAAAAATGGATTGGAGCGAAACTGCAGAGAACAGTTTAAATGGGTTGAATTACCTTGATGAATTTCGCTTGAAAGCCTATGAAAAGCTCAGCCCTATACAAGAAAATATGAAGAAGTATCATACAACAAAATTTAAAAATGTATAGTTTTATGTCGGGGATTTGGTGCTTTTATTAATTTCCAGATTGGCGCTTGTTTCCAGCAAACTCAGTAGCAATGGATTGGTCCTTACATACAACGGTTACCAACTATCCCTCATGGAGCATTTTGATTTGGAAACTAAGTCGGTGTGCTGTTCAATGTGGAATGGACAAGCGCATTAAAAGCTATCTCCTCGGGCATGCTTAATTCGGCGAATAGGGAAGTGATCGAGTGCATACCTCGTGATGAAGTCTGAGTAAGTCAAGTGTCCCATTCATGCCGTCTACATTAAATAAAATGTGCGCTTGTTGAGAGGCAAAACCCAATCTGTCATTTTTTTAGCAATGATAATCGTGTTTCTACTCATGGGTTATTATTTGAAGGCACATCACCAACAATTTGCGAAAACTACTACCGCAGGCACGCCACTTGACATACAAATCGCTAACCGTTGTGCCATGCACGACGCTTTTGTATGGCTCGTCGTCCAGGGACATTTTTCTGCTACATTGAAATTAGGGCACACACGACGGACCTACGATGATCGTCACAACTGCGACGGGTCCGTCTTCGGGGAACCATCGCGTGACTAATGATTATACCCGAGCCTGACCCGGCTGGACCCTTTTTTAAATCTGACCGTTTAAACCCCCAACCCCTCATTTTCACCCCATTAATTCCTTATTCTCTCATCTCCCCTCTCATTTTCAACTTCCACATGTCCCCCCTCACTGATCTTACCTTCCCCCCCGACAATTCTCCAAAAGCCTTAAACTATCTCTACTAGTCGGAAGCTGCTTCTGTAGGTTGTCCCCCTGCCAACTGAGTCTTTCCATTTGCTTTTTCCCCTTTTCTTCTCCCTTTCTCCATTTCTAGTATGTTTCTATTTATACTCATTTATCTGTATTTTTGTTGTATTATTAGTATTTAGCTTTAGTTCTTATAGTCCGTATATTGTTTCCTTATCTGATTATGTCTAAACTAACCTAGGCTCAAAAGTTCGAATTTGCCATGTGGACAACCCTAGACTATGTAATTTTGCATTAATTGTTTCCTAGGTATTCGGATAGACACATATAGGTCCCACGAACACATCAACAAGACCATGTGGGTTTCATCAGGGTTTCTTAGTGTATCTACAGTTCTGTCTCTTTCATTCAAACGAGACCGCCGAACGACGGACCGTCCGTAGCTCGATGACGGACCGTCGTAGGTGGTCCGTTGTCACAAGCCCGACACCCCTGCCCACAGAACATGTGACGTACCGTCGTACCCACGACGGTCCATCATACGTGTACCCGTCATACGGTAATAGACCCCTCTCCAAGTGTCTCTCTTTTTTTTTCCCAAGTGTCCTTCACGGACACTTGTGACGGACCGTCGTACCCACGACGGTCCGGGTCCCTGCATGACCGTCGTACGTCAAGACCCCTCTCCTAAGGTCTCCATTTTTTTTCCCCAGTGTCCTTCAACAACGGACACTTGTGTACGGAACCGTCGTTCCACGACGGTCCGTCCTGCATGACGTCCATAACGTCAGATACCCCTCTCTAAGGGTCTCCATTTTTTTCCCAAAGTGTCCTAACCCCGGAAATCTATAACGGGCCGTCATAACTGTGACGGTCATCTTGGCACACACCGTCTGCTAGTCAGAGACCCTCTTCAGGTGTTCTCTATTTATTTTACAACAGAGTCCAATTACAAACCATACTGACCCACTACGTTCCGTCATAAGTCAAACGACGAGCTGTCACAAAGGCCCGTCGTGTGTCACTGTTTATACAGCATTTACAATATTATTTTCCAAAAAAGAAAAAGAAATGTTTTATATCGTAGGTTTTGCTTGTCTTGTTTGCCACTACTCGTACTAATAATGTGATTCCTTGCAGTACTATCTATCTATGGCAACCCAAGCAATACCAACTTACGTAACGCTGGCGATCAAAGTCTGTTGCCCTCTGTCAAGCTTGATCATCGGCTATGATGATGAGCGTGTACCCGAATATTTGCCCCCCGGCACTTCCCCTCACCTTCACTTGCTGCACGTGCGCCTAGAAGCCACACCCAAGCGGTGGCGTTTCAGCATAGTCACTGCCTCCCATCTGATGAGGAGCGCACACTAACGCGTAACAACCCTCTTTGTCAACCACAAAGTAGGAAGTGGAGCGTCTGGCTCCTTATGAGTATCATGTGTCCGAGGGCTTCAGGCTCTGCTAGAGGTTCCCGCACCGCCACTTGCTGCCTCGGCGCGTCCGCCCTCGTCTTATTAGGCTGACAGTTTCAACTCACATTTGGCGCACCACCTCAGGTCCCCCACACAAGCCTCTGACCAGCCAAACCGGTGTTTTTCGACGGCCATTTCAAGTTAACTTTACTCCTACGCCAAGTTTCCTGACTGGAATTTTAAAGGAGTAATGACTCGGACACTCACTTGGAGCGGCGGTTACTTACCGGATTCTCTCCCCCATATCGATGCCGGAGATCCACACCTCTTCAATTCACCGGCACCGCCTACGTGTACAAAGACAAGCCCGTCCGTTGGGACTACAGGAGGAAATGGTCCGAGAGTTCTACTCACGCATCCTACGTAGCGACTCTCCGATCACCGATCGATAGGGCGGCTGTTGCCCCCGCTAAACATGACCCACTGGAGCATGTTCGGATTCCGCCGGCGCGTGTAAGGTTGACATTTTCCCTAGCCAGCCATCCGCTGGTTTTCTATACGACGATGGCAGATGCTACTTAACTCGAACGCCCGTCACTCAGAAACCTCCCCCTGTGTGCATCTATGCCTATTTTGACTATCGGGGCTGGGAGATAGTAAAGGATAGACAGTTCTTGGTTCTTGCTGCGAGCCAGCACTGAGAGAGACCACCAAGAGTGTATGGCCCTGCACCTGTCATTAATGGAGAGGGTGCCGATTGGGGTCACGAGCCAAAGGGCCATCAAGAAGGCCACCTCACGTTCTTCGCAAATTTCTTGTGCTGCTCGTCCCTTCCCTGCCTTTTTCACCCCATATTGCTGATAACAATCGCAACCGCCTGGGATCGAGCCCTGTGATGTCGGCGATGATAGCGGATTCGAGGTCCACTTCGTCATGGCTCTCCAGGCCGTCACACGAGAGGGATTCAAGGTACACTACTACCTCCCTTCCTGTGTAATGATCTTTTCCCTTTGCAGGTCCGCAGGTGTGCCCATATGGAACATAGTCAGTTTTAAGACCCCGCAGGTCACCTTGACCTCGTCCTCATTAGAGCGCGGCCAATATTTGGCCCCACGTAAGGGCCCCCGTCCGAGCTGCAACCACTTGCTGATGATCTTATCTTGCGTATACGGTAGCCATGCCCCACTGCCCGCACACTACCCAGGCGTCCACTACCTGGGTTTAAGATCAGAATGAGAAGGGGTTGGAGGTTGATTAAAGGTGGGGAGAGTGAGCAAAAAATTAAGTTAGAAGCGTAGGTCACATGGGGGTAAATAAAAGAATATGGCAAGTTATCGGGGGTAAGGCGCTCGAAGTGTAGAGGGTCCCGTAAGCCTTTACTCGAAGAGGTCTATCCCGGTAGTAGGCCCATCCCCAATCTCCTCTCGGCACAGCCCTCTAACTACCATTACTTACTGGTCCCGCTTGCATAGGGTCCCAAAACTGGAGGAGGCACACATGGTCCACTCTTCTTGCTCAATCCAGCCGTGTATTGCCGAGGTCGATGACTGATCTGAAGCGCGTCTAGAGAGAAAGATTCAGTAGTTACCAAGTAGAAGTTCCTGAGGTTAACCAGCGCCTAATATTCCTTTGAGTTTGAGAGTGTTAGATCGCCATCCCCTCCCGGAATGTGTCGACTCTTCAGGCTGCACTCGACCGTCTTCGTGCAAGCAACATCGACCGATACTAGATGCGGGGTGCCAGATTCTATTCTGAGTCCCTCCTGTCAGCCTGCTGAGGACAACGTATTGGCGGCCCTGTTTACTACTTCTGAAATTCCACCACGTCCCCCTTTAGATGAGTTGCCTAAAGGCGTAATTGTCGCGCAGAGATGATGGCGATCAAGGAAGAGGAGCGTCGATAGATTGGAGGCTCCGAGGATAGCCTCATTCTTTGCTGATGCGGATGCCAACACCAAATTAGAGCAGCGCAGATAGCGGTGGGGCGTCTAGATCCCGCACTGTAGAGATTAGCAATAAGGGGCTCACTACTGGTGGTGCGGTGTGGCTGGCTTCTACAAGAACCACTGATGGTGTCCAGATTGTAAGGGATGTGGGTTCCGGGGAACCGAACCCACCACCGCCTTTTTTGATCACTACGCTTTCGGCCACGTGCTGGGTTTGGTCTTCACTACCACTCTAATATTTATATTTTTTTTATGCACTGAGGAAGGCCATTGCATGCTTTTTTTGTTGGGGGTTGGGTAAAATGGAAATGAGTTTTTAGGGTAAGACTGAAGTAGCCCAACTTCACTATCCTCTTTGGGGTTTTCTTGCCTGTGTTTCTTTTTTGTTCTTTTTTTCCCTTCCCCAAAAGCCTGATTACTTTTCTGTTGTAACCGTCACGTTATATCTTTGTACCTAGTTTAATAACTCTGAAGCATGATGGCTAAAATGATATCCTGATAAAACTGGAACATGTTGCATGACTAGCGTAGTAACTGATAATTCTGTTGCGCTCTAACATGAAATAGAGTTACAACATTGCATATTCCTACCCTAAATCTTCAAGTCGAACATAGGTGTCTGATAATCTTGTCTAGTGATGATATGTCAAGTGAGTTAAGGAAATTTGGATAGTCCCTACGGTACTGAGCTATAACTTGCCGTGGTTAGTCCCCTTCTAACAAGTAGCTGAACAGACAATTCGGAAAGATCATAGGACCTTATTCAAGATAGCCCATTTTCTAGCCTATAAAAGAAACCCAACAAATGAAAGTTTATCCTTCCTTCTTTTCCAAATAATTTGAGCTTAAATTAGACCTTTATTTTTCACCCCACTGATCTTTTCAGGGAACAATATTTGGCCCTGGTCCCTCCTTGGACATGTCACCTCAGCCTATGCCAAACGATAAGTTGAGGGTGGCTATGCTCAAGCAACCTTCATTATGGCCCTTACCCGACTTTGGGTATTTTTTCACCTTGACTCATGGCAAACCATGAGTTGATGGTGGCGGGTTTTTGCTGACTGCTCTGGAAGTGGGGTTGAAAGAACAACGAGTATAGAAATAACAAAAGTAACAGTACTCAAGAACTCGTTGAAAGAAACAAAAAAGGAAAAAGTCCTCACACCAATGAGAAAGAAGGGAAATAGCAGGTGAAAGAATGGGAGAAACTGGCGAGATAAAGTGATAGAAAGTGGAAGGTTGCCGATATGTCAAGAGGGGCAAAGTCCCTAAAGTATATCCTAAATATACCCTCCTGACTCCGAGCCTAATTTTACAATCTAAGAAAGTCCTATCGTGATCCTAAGGGTTGTAATAGCCAACTTAAGGCAGTGAAAATAAAGGGCAAGCTTCAATTGCTAGGTAGGAATGAGTGTTACTTGTTTTGAGAGCGAGTGTTGAATGTAATCCTATACTCAAACAAAAATCATTGTTTGAAAAATGATGATTTTGTTCTAAAGTTGAGGACATGGTTGTCAATCAAGAATTGTTAACACCTCGGTGACAAATTGAAAGGCTAGGTGTTAATTGCATGGTGAGTCTGTAAACATGTTCTGATCCCCCACAAAAATCAAGCCTAATAGTGATAGAATGGCTACATTTGTGATTTAAATCGGTTATTGAATCCAAATGATTGCAAATGATAAACATTGATACTATTGTACAAGGATTGTGTAGTGAGTCTATTGCGTTCGCTTGAGGACAAACAACGAATTTAAGTTGAGGGTGTTGATATACCAACCAACCGTGGTTTCACGGTATAATTAATACTTTTTGCTAAGTTTAGTGTTTCCGAAAGCCTTTTTTGTGCTAATTTTGATATAAGTTTCTTTTGTTTTTGCAGGCAACATCTGTCCAAATCTGAATGCGAGATTTTGAGCGAAAAAATGCATGAAGGACCACCTCGGAGCTTTTACTTTCCGTCGTGGCGTGTGACGTTCCGTAGTGGCAGCGTAGAGAACTGCGATGGAATATGTGGAGTCTGACCAAGTGTGTGATTCCGAATCTTGTGACGGTCCCGGCATGCTATGATTACGGGCCTCCTACAGGTCCGTCATGAGATCAGCGAATGATATCTCTGTGTACCCAGATTCCAAGAGTGAAGTATTTTGAAACGAAGAACCTGACGGACCGTTGTGCCTATGAAGGTCCGTCATACTGTTCCTTGAGGGGAATGAAAAGCAGCAGAAGAAATTGCACCAAGTATGGGTACGCGAGTCCAAAACTACGGTCCGTTGTGACCACGACTGTGTCCGGTTGTGACCACACGGTCCGTCGACCCAGCCGCATTTTGGCAGATTTCCAGTAATTTAGAATCCTGTTTTAATTAGGTTTTTATTTTTTATAATAGTTCAAAAAACCTCATTTTTAAGGTAGACTCGCGAGATTAGACCACATATTATTTAGACTTGTTGTGTATTATTGTTTTGTATTTTTGGAGATTCATTACAAGTGATTTTTGGTGATTAGTCAGCAAATTTTTGGAACTTTATTCTTTGGCTCCTTGAGTAATGCATGAATTTCGTATTTAATATTTTGAATATTGTGTTTATTTGGCTATGAAGTAACTAAACTCCATAACTAGGGTTTGGGACCATTGAAAATAATGAGATAAACCCTAGCTAAAATAACAATCTAGAATAGTGTCTTGCATGTATTAATAATGGTCTTTCGAATATTTTGAAGTCTTTTTAACGTATGACCAACTTTAGAACTCGCCTTCATAGCTACTTTTCGCGGACAAGTGAGGTAGATAATAGGAAAAGAATTATTAACATAGATTTAGTGTATACAATCTAATAGGCTAGTAATTGATTGTACGGAGGTAATAACTTAGTCAATATCGTGAAATACGCTGCTTAATATGAGGTAAAGATAAGGGTTATGAAAAGCAATCAACACGCAGCCGGACCAGGGTGCGAGTGAGATTTCTAGATGCCGGACCAATTATTTAGACTACATAACTATCACTTTGCATGCCAATACTAGGAAAAGAATGGTTATGTTAGAAGTAATCAATTTATGAAGCTGTGGGGACACGAAAAACCCTAGTTACTTTGATTAATTATTAAACCCAAAATTAAATGCTTTAAGTGTCTCTTTCAAGTCTTGTCATTTTCCCTTATTTAGAGATAGAACCCCCTTTTTTATGTTTTTACTTTCTAAGGAAGTCATCAACCGAACAATAGTAATAACAAGTTGAAGTTAAGTCTAGACTAAAGATATCTGTGTGTGTGTGTCACACACACACACATATCTTCAGGCTATACAACAATACGATAAAAACAACATATAGGATATACAATCTTTAGTACTCAAATAAAAGAAATGAACATATTGTCTTTAAGACTAGACTACATCATTAGCTTGATAGTGGAATTGCACTGGGAAAGTGAGGACCTACCAAACTTGGATGAGTGAGAATTCCAAGCCACCCTTCAAAATCGTCTCAAAATCCCTTCAACGACTGGAACCTAAAATGTTGGGAAAAAGGGATATTTTATTACAAGAAGACCATACTATTCAATAATACTTCATTAAGTCAAGATCATATACACCACAAGACCAACAATACTAAGTCTAGTCAAGTCAATAAGCATATCAACATACTTGAACATACAATCAAGACATCTCTATAATTAAATTATAATGTCAACAAGCATGGATAAGAGTTCATTTCAAAATAACCAAAGCAAGACAATTTACTCATGAACCCTCATTAATTCACCAGGCGAATGACGAAGTATATCCCCCAATACACAGATACTCAATCAAGTAACCTATCAAGAACCATAACCAATGTCAAAACTTCACATAACATATCATTAAGTGTAAACATCATCCTCATACTTTTTTGCAATAGATACCAAACACATATTTACAACTGAAACCAATATTATATAGTATCATCAACATGTAAGATCATTATATGCATATCATTTACATTTATAAGCATACACATATATAAGAACATCCTCCTAAGAATTTCCTAAAGATAACTAGTGCAATGTATTGGTAGAGTCCCATACCTCTACCTAGACTAAGTCACACCTCTCAATTTATCTTAGTTAGAGTCCATTTTATTACTTTATTTTACTTTCAGGAACATCTTTCCTTAACCGACATAGACAACATGAGCCAATGTGGAATCCGATGTCATAGAACCCTACACCAATGGAAGGGGGACTATTTTCCAAGGTACTACAAAAATAAGAAAATAACAACTATGTGGATCCACTAGCTAGTATTCTTATGGGGGCGACATAGTTAAAAAAACTAGGAGATATAGTTTGGACCCTCTTTATACTACATGCATTATAGTCTCCAATCTCAAGAGTATAAAAGTGATCCTACCTTCCCTATGTGGGAAAGGACACTACTCACTCTAGTTCACTCGATGCTAAGATAGAGTCCCTTTGAAATGTCTTCAATACCTTTGTTAATCATCATAGCTTAATGCAGGTCAGAGGGTCTACCCCTTGTATAATCATCATCATCATAGCTCAAAAATAATTGCATGAGTATTATCCTTTCATTACAATTCACACAATTATGGTTAGCACATTTACATATCACTTCATAATAAGACACATTGGTAAGTTAGCATCATTCCTATAATATTTACATCTTAGCCAACACCTCAAATACCATAGTTAACACATTTAAACTCAACATTATACCAACTCTATCAATCTTAATATATGGTATACTTAATACAAAATCATCACTTAATCATGACCACAATTGAAGTAAAGAATAAAGATCACAAGACTTACTCAATTTCCTTCATAATGCCTTATCAAGGTCTTACAATAAACCTCCAACTTAGCCCAAAAATGGTACAATAGCATCACATAATAGTAACCAACATAATAACAAGGCCAATTAATCATTATACAACAATCCCTCACTAGTTCATAGCCTAGAACTAGAGACTTAGATCATGTCATAGTCTACTTCACCGTCTAGGTCAATTACTCAAGAACTAGCATACTTTGATTACAATGTATCAAAATCAACTCATAATTAGCATAATAAAAACATAGGATATTAATTCACACACTAACCAAACCAATTAAGTCAATGCTATACAATTCAATTCAAGATCACAACCTAGGTTTAATGGGAATAGGTCATCTTCCACAAACTAGGTCAATGCATCAAGAATTAGCATACTGTAAACATAATACATGTTAATCTACTGATAATATACTAAATAAATCATGAACAAATCAATTCACAACATCAATTCTGTTTTTGAAGAAAACCCGCTTAGAAATCAACTTTGTGAAATCAAATTGGAGGAAACACTTTTGGGAAAGAGATCCCAAGGGTGAAAGGAATCCTATACCTTGATATTGATGAAGATTGATGGAGAAAATTTGAATTTTTCAGCCCTAGAAACTCCTTGAATTTGAACTTCTATGGTGTTCTTCTACTTGAGAGAGAGAAAGAAGAGAAATGGAGGAGCAATTTAGGTTGGGAAATTATGAGGGTTAGGTTAGCTTAATTATATTAGGGTCTTTATATAAGTTGTTAACTAAGTTAATTGTACCTCCCTTAACCCCTAAAAATTAACTAACCACCTATTTAATAAATTTAACTCACTTAAAATCATTTAGCAAAAACAGTGCCTCATAGATGACTCCCCGTCCACGCCCCGTTTATCAATCGACGACCACAGGACCCTCCGTCCTGTTGGTCCGTTGTTTTGGTCAGACACTGGTTAAATTCCAGTCTTTTCCAAATTTTTTAAATTTCAATCGACGTTAGCAATCGACGCTCCATCGATTGGACCATGATCCATTGGTGTCAAGTGGTTTGTGGACAAGGCTTCGACACAAATGCAAGGGTCCTCTTCAAGGGACCTTGGTTGGTCCTTAGGGAGTCGACCTGGAAGTTTTTGCTAAAACCTACGGAACATAGGTAGGACTGCGGTTCGTGGACAATGTCTGTCGTTCTTGATCCCCGGAACCCAATCTCTGAAATAAATGACGAAGGAAGAGGACGGACCGTAGGTGGGACAAAGGTCCGTGGACCAGGTACGTTGATCTCGGTCCACAAACCCATTCTTTAACCGAAAAATGACCAGCACCTATGGACCATAGGTAGGACCATGGTCTGTGGACCAAGTCAATAGATGTTGGTCCGCAGACCCATTATTTGAATCAAACGACGGCTAGGACCTACAGACTGTAGGTAGGACCACGATCCATCGATCACTCCAACAATAGTTAAGTCAGGGGTCTTTTGGTCTTTTACTATTTTTTTTAACCCCTCATATACGCCATTTAGACCCTAAAATATGAGGTTTTAGTAATTTTAAGACTAGAAACATAACTAGAACTTATCTAAGTCAAATAATTAAGCACAACATCAAAAATTAAAAGAAAGAGAGGAGAAAAGGGTCAAGAACCCTAGTTAAAGAACACAACTAGTTTCCATCAGTTCCTCCATGAAATTCATCATTAGATATGTGGGGTTTCACTAGTGGGTTTCTTACACCCATTAGGTCCCTAGTTTTCTGTCAGTTTTTTGATTCCCTTATTATCACCAAACCTAGAATTTCTTGAATGTAAGAATTATGGGGTTCTTAAATGATAGAATGATCCAAATCATATAACTATGTTAATATTAAGATAAATTCATGAATTCCATAAACCTAGATATGTTTTTCTTTATTTCTTGAATTACACATGCTACGTCAGATATTTTAGTTATCCAGTTATACATGCCTCAATTATTAATGCATTATTATCAGATTAGTTGTTGCATTCTTATTTTTGTATGTTCAGTTTTTAGCTATCTAGTATTTACAGAAATTCAGTCATAATTAGTTAACCACTTAATTCATTGGGAGTAGCATAATACCGAGTCGGACTAGGGTTCAACGTACCCAAATAGTCCCAAAACTACTAGCCATGTAGGTTGTAAGTCCCCATTGCGGGTATCAGATTAGTGATCACGCAATCATGTCTTTATACCTGCGGAAGGGTATAATGGGTCCTACGGATGTTGCATATGCATCAGACTCCATATCTAACTCATGTGGTTTTATTATCGGTTATAAGTATCTTCCACAGTTCAGTCAAATTCTATTGCATTGACCTTTTTATCAGTATATCAAATATTCAGTTTCAACATGTCATAACTTGGTCACTACCTTCAATTATCGCAACATTCAGTATCTTTATCATTATCAGATTATTTCATATATTTATTGCCTTGTTCATATAGATTTTAATTAAATTTACTCTATCATGCATGTTTAGTACCTTTCAAGTACTGACATATATGTGCGCTACATTTTCTCATGATATAGGTTCAGGTTTTCAGCATGCAGATCATGCTTAGATCGGTTCCCAATCTCCTGTTCAACAACATAAGTGATGAGTCCTCATTCTCCGAGGACAATAGTCATGAGTTTTTTTTAAGTATTTTCAGTCCTTTAGTTTAAATTTTTCTAGACTTATGTGGGTCCTGTCCCACATTTCTAGTTAGTTAGAGGCTTATTTCTTATATATTTAGATTCAACTTTGAGTTTAGTTATACCTCCTTGTACTGAACCCATAAGTATTTCATTTATCTTAGTCATAGTATATGGGTATTCCCCATATTTTCATTTTATTTATTACTTAGCTTCCGCACCAGATTGTTATCTTCAGTATGCTTATGATCATGCTAGCAGGGTCATCTTGGGATGACTTGTGGTCCTAGGTCCCGTGTCCATGTATTGGGGGTGCTCGTGGCGTGACAAACTTAGTATCAGAATGATAGGTATAAGTGTCCTAGGATGTCTGAAAAACCGCACTAAGTAGAGTCCCTTTCATAGGTGTGAAGTGCACCACATCTAATGAGAAAGAGGCTACAAAGTGTTTAAGGAAAATGCTCATTTTCTTGTTACTCTTATCGTGTGTAACGTAATTCGATTATAACTCGATGTTCTACGTTTTAGATCATGCCTTATCGTAGAGCTAATGCAAGGAATGCAAATGCAAGAAATGAAAACTAATAAGCTCAAACTTCTCAAATAAGAAGTAAAGCGGTCGTATAAAGTAAATAACCCAACTAATGAGGTTGGGATCATTCCCATGAGGAAAATAGTTCAGACTTAACTTAATCTATTATTACTATTATTTAGTCAATTATTTTCTTAGGAAAAAAAGACAATAAAAGAGGGGGTTTTATTTCTAAATTAATAAAAATAACTAACTAAATTAAAGTAAACAACTCCCAGATTAAAATCTGGATTTAATACATTAATAAAGTAACTAGGGTTTAGTGTTCCCACAGGTTTCCTAACTTGATAATTCGAAACTATAAAACAATTATTTCCCTATTATCCTTGCCATGCCAAAGTTGATAAGTTATGTATTTCTAAATCCTTGGTCGCGACATCTAGACAATGTTACTCCTCACCTGGTCCGGCTACGTGGGTTGCTATACTAACCCTTAACTTACCCATATTAAGCCTTGTATCAATATTTGACTAATTTATTACCTCGTACCAATCGACACTAGCCTATAGATAATTATACACTAAATCTATGTTGATAATTTTCTTTTCCTACTATCGTCTCCTTGGTCCAGATATTAGCATTAAGGCGGTTATAAACGTTGGCCACCGTTAAAAAGACTTCTAAACTAAAGAATTATCAATACATGCAAGAGACTATTTAAAAATGGGTTATTTTATTAGATTTTACCTCATTATTCACCCATGGTTCTCACAACCGTAGTTATGGAGTTTAGTTAACCGCATAGCTAATCACAATATTCCTATTTTAATTAGAAGTCATGCACTTACTTTTGATTAGAATAATAACATCCAGAAATTCACTTGATTAATCACCAAATCACAAACCATCAATTCCAAAATATTTTAACAATCAAAAGTCTAATATCCAAGATCTAACATCAAAGAGTTACTATCAAGAGTTTTAACCAACAAAGAGTCTCACAACCAAAGTCTACCCCAAAACAAGGTTTTTCAAACTATTTTAAAAATAAAAAACCTGAGTAAAAGAAGGACCTAATTACTGAAATCTATCAAAATAAACCGCGGATAAATCGCCGGACCACTCGGTGACGGACCGTGGTGGTCATGATGGGGCCGTCCTGGTACGACGGCGTTCATGGCTTTCGTCATCCCACATTTCCACAAATTTGCTGATGCTTTTCTTATTACCCCTCAACGGTAGGTTGACAGACCGTTCCTAGCACGATAGTCCATCGAGGTCTTCTTTCCATATACTTAAACTTCTTGGAATTGGGTACTGTGACTGGCTCTTCGCTGATAATCGCAACGACCAGCAGGACGGACCGTCGTGGCTATGAAGCTCCATCATGGACTTCTTCTGTCATCCCACACTTGGTCAACTTCCCATCTTCCTTTACAGTCTTCTATACATGCCACCCTACGTACCGTCACATATCTCGACGGAACCGTCATAAGCCTGTTAGGTGGTAATTTTCTTAAATTTTTCTTTCTCAAAAACTTCCACGTTCATTTTTGACAGATTTTCCTGCAAATAGGAGAAACTTACATAAAAAATAATACCACAAGGCTTTTGGAAACACACTAACTTAACGAAAAAAAAGTAAAAAATATCGTGAAACCCGTATATCACCCCCCCTCAACTTAAATTCGGTGTTTTGTCCTCAGCGACGCCTATGGCTCACTACAAAATCTTTTTAGCATATTTCAAAATTTTTTAGCTTCAGCAATCATTTGGATATCAATCCCGGTCAGTCTCATCAATTTATGCATGTTATCACTATTTAGGCTTGAAATTAATGTGGAATCAGACCTATGCAACAGATTCACACGCCTGATACCTATAATCTTCAATTTTCTGCACCGATGTGCTAGTATTTTCGGTATTGCAACTAGTTCCTCACTTCAAAAGCAACATCCTCATTTTTTTTTCATCACACATGATTTCAGTTTGAGTATGAAGATAACTTTTCAATGACTCACTCTCAGATGAAATTCACGAACTCATTCCATACATATTGCCATAAAGCTTGCCCTTAGTTTCATGCGTTAAGTTCGCCATATAACTCTTAGGATCACGATAGGACTTTCTTAGCTTGTAATATAGGCTCAGGTAGTGGGTCTATTTAGGTATACTTTAGTGACTTTTTTTCCCTCCTTGACATATCGTTATCCATACCACTTTTATCGTTTTATATCACGCTAAAATTCTCATATTCTTCAACTACTTACTATTTTCCCTTCTTTATTCATTTGTGTAAGTGACTCTTTTTTCCTTTTCTTGGTTGTAATTAATATTATATATATATATATATATATATATATATATATATATCTATATTATTTATTATTATATTTCAACTTTTCTTTCGATGGTGCTTGAGTCACTTTACTTTTGTTCTTGCTCTCTCTTGTTCTTTCTCTACCACACTTTCCAGAGCATTCAAATATAGCCACCCTCAACTCATGGGCTTTTTCATGGTCAAAGTACACAATACCCAAATTGGTTAGGGCCAACGAAAAGGTGTTTCCTGCATTAGCCACACCTCAACTTTTCTTTTGGCATAAGCTGAGGTGCACCTTTCCAAGAGGGACTAGGGCCAACAACATTATTCCGAGACTATATCAGTTAGGGTGAAAAAGAAAGGTCCTATGTTTTAGCTCAATCATTTGGACAAAGAGGTATTAATTTCTTCGGGTTTGTTTTTTAAGGCAAAATTTGGTTATATTGAACAGCGGGCCTATGACGTCATTCCTAATTGGTCTATTATAACTTACTTTTAAGCGGACCTAACCAGGGCCCGCTCTACACTTACTTTTAGCAGGAACTAACACAGGCAAGCTCATCTCGTACAAATAGTGGACTATTCAAATTTTTCCTGCATACTCCCTTGAAATCTCATTCTCTACCAGATATAGACAACCTATTTCGAGTCTTAGACTTAGGGTCTGCAATTGGTGTTCCTCTATGTCATTCTTAGAACATAATTTATCATTATTCGCGTAGCCATGCCTCATTTTCATTTACTCATAATATCATTTTTGTTTTATCCACATGCTTCAGTTTATTCTATGTACATAATATATAGACATGTCGATTCAACAAAAAAAATGAAAGGTCTCTGGAGAAAAGAACACAGGCAAGAAAAACCCCACAAGAGGATCGTGAATTAGGCTACGCAATTTCACCACATCAGTCACGCTTTTCATTTACCTCCACCCCCCAACAAAAAGATATGGTGATTGTCCCAAGCAAAAAAATGAAATACGAGAGTGGCACATAGGTAAAGCCAACCTATGGCGGGCAAAATTGCCGACGGATCAGCAAGCTTGTGGGGTACGGTTCCCGTCGAACCCACTACCATGTATTAATGGACACCCTCAGTAATTGTTCCTCATCAGCAACAGTACATCAGTGTGCCGCCCGCTGTCTCACATCCTATGGAGCTAATTCCCCAGCAACTACTCTAGCAGCCCTGATCCGCGCGCCTCCTTAGCGCAATCGAGGCTCTCCTCACACCTCCATCTCAACGCGCTCTTCTTCCGTGCTCTAGCCTCATATCCTCTTGACCCTTACGTTCTTCTGGCATGCTCTCGAGGGAGGTGGGGAATCTCAAAATTGGCATAAGGCCACCATCACTTTATCCCTCACGGGTCCTGTCAGAAGGGGCCGCAAACTTAGGCACCCTAGCCTCTGATCATATCAATATCCGCTCAGTGCTCCTCAACTACATCCTGAAGGGTCGACACACTCCACCTGAGGGCTGCCTTGCTAGAACCCGCAACTTCAAAACACGCCAGCGCTGATTAACCTCAGCGATCCTTCTCCTTCCGTCTGTGTGCTGACCATATACGCCTCCAAGCACATCCCTGGCGCTCAGCAAGTAAGACCTCTGCATACAAGGCTGAATGTGATGCAGAAGTGTGGCCATATAAGCCTCTAGTTTCTGGACCCTAGCAAGCGGGACCAGAGCGGGGAAAGGGGCTGAGCGAGAGGAGCTAGGTGCAGTGCTACTACCCGGGATAGACTCGACCAGGGTAGTGTCAGTAGTTTTGGAAGCAGCCTATGTATCCGTTCTAGCATATGCTACCGTATCAGCTAGTTTTTCACCAAGTATAGGCAACTCTAGACAGGGACCTCTGCGTGGAGTCAACTCATTGGCCTCATCCTTGATGAGGCTAAAATAAACAGTGCCCAACGGAGTCTGGAGCTGATCAATATGCCAGATGGGCACACCTGCGGACCTACATAAGGAAAATATAATGCATGGAAACGGGTAAGTAGTTGTTACCTTGAAATCCCTCTCGTGCATGACCACCTGTAGAAGCCATGCTAAGTCCACCTCAAACCTGTCTATGATTGCCACCATTAGAACTGCGTGATCCCACGTGACTATATTATCAGCAGCCGTGGGGGAAAGTCAGTGGCGGATAATCAACCATAAGAACTTAGCCGTGAAGGTCAAGTTAGCCTTCTTGATTGCTCGCTTCGGATCCGTTACCCAGTCAGCACCCTCTCCATCAAGTGCAGGGCCATCCATATCATAGTGGTCTCTCTCAGCGATGGCTCACGTGATTGGCCATCTTTTTACAATCTCCACCGCTAGTCATAACTCGTGGAGAGAGGGGGGGGTGGGGGGGGGGGGGGGGGGGGGGTGGGGTCCTGTTGGCATCAACATCCTCGCTGTACAAATATCAGCGGATAGAGGGAAGGGAGATGTCGACCTGTATGCCGCGTACTCAAACTTCCTTAAGTGGGGCTTATTTGGCGAGGGCAGCCCGCCTATCTAACTGTGATAGGAGAGTAGCCACGTAAGAGGCGTAAAACTCTCGGACCAACTCCTCATTGTAGCGGCCGAAAGAACGAGTTATCCACTCTAGCCGGTGTCTGGTGAAGAGATTGTGGATCTCCGGCATGGTGGGGAGACTTCCCGTAAGGACCCGCCTCTCCAGTGTAAGGTTCTGTGTCATGACGCCTTTATCATTTAGAAACTTGGCGTCTGAATACACTTGGTTTTGCCCGTATACACACCACCGGTTGGGCTGGTTGGCAACCGGGGTGAGAGAACCAGTCGGTGAGCCTAGAGTGGAATCAGGACTGTCAGCCTCATCAGACGAGGTAGACTGTGCAGCTATGGCGGGTGTAGGGACTTCTGCAGACCTGGAGGCTTCCTCCGAAAACAAAACTCATAAGGAACCAGACGCACCTTCTTCATGTGTAGCTGACCTAGAAGGTGTGCCGGTCAGTGTGCGCTCCTCTTCAGACTAGGAGGCAGTGACTACGTCGGATGCCACCTTTTTGGGCGTAGCTATGGTTTCACGTGAAACTCTTTATGGAGTGGCAGTGCGTAAGGGCACGTACTCGGGGTCATGCTCATCATCAGAGCCTATAACCAATTGAGAAGATGTGGCGACAGACTTTGAACGCTCACGTGCGTAACCTCGATCTTGTTTTTGTGCCATTAGAGATAGTACCTGTAAAGAATCAATATTATTACTAGAAGGAGCAAACAATACAAGCAAAAATGACACAAAATAAATATAAGAGCAAAGTTGTAATAACATCTCTGTAGTTACAGTGAAACACGACGGACCAGGTGACGGCTCTTCATGAGTACGACGGACCATCATGGGGTCCATCATGTCTTACTTCAACTATGTTTATGTGAAGACCCCTAAAGGAAAGTATCTAACAGTTGTGACGGATCAGCAGGAAGGACCGTCGTGGTAATGATGGTCCATCATCGATGTCCGTCGTGGGAACTTAGAAAAAGTATGGAGACCTTCAGGAGATGGGTCTCTGACTGCATGACGATTGTGCAAGACGGACCGTCAAGGGTATGACGGTCTGTCGTAGATGTGCGTTAGATGACACTTGGAAAAAAATTGAAGACCCTTAGGACAAGGGTCTTTGACAACCATGACGATTGTGCAGGACAGACCGTCCTAATAATGATGGTTCGTCTTAGATGTACGTCAGAGGACACTTAAAAAAAGTGGGAGACCCTTAGAAATACGGTCTCTGACAAACAGAACGGATGTGCCGGACGGACCTTCTAGGTTATGACGGTCCGTCGTAGATGTCCGTCAGAGAACACTTGGAAAAAAAATAGAGCCTTTAGGACAAGGGTCTCTGATGACCATGAAGGTTGTGCAGACGGACCGTCGAGGGTATGACGGGCCATCATAGATGTCCGTCCGAGGACACTTGGAATAAAAATGGAGACCCTTAGGACAAGGGTCTATGACAACTATGACGGTTGTGCAGGACGGACCGCCGTGTTAATGACGGTCCGTTTTAGATGTCCGTCAGAGGACACTTAGAAAAAGTTGGAGATTCTTATGAATAGGGTCTGTGATAACCAGAACGGTTATGCAGGACAGACCATCTTGGGAACGACGGTATGTCACATGTGTCCGTTGGTGGACACTTAAAGAAAACGAATAGTGGGGTGTTGGAACAGACCCTATGACGACCCATCGTGGGTACGATGGTCCATCATCGGGGTCTCGTTGTGTCATTCAGTTACAAAACTGAGGTTGCCACAATCATCCTCTGTGACTCAATTCCAAATCCTTAGTGTTAACCTACATGTTTCTAACCCAAATACCTATCAAACTAGAAATGCTAAACCACAAAAAAAAAAAAATATTTCGCAAGTTTTTAACAGTCCATTTGAGATTCTCACCTAGGTCAGACAAAATTTGTATCAAAGAATGAAGACCCCCCAAAAAAGAACTAGGCTAATACTAATTAAACAATAAAAATGTCATGTAAATGGGTAAGATTAGAGACCATCCCTAGAAAGGAGAAAAAACAAGGCAACATGAGCACTTGGTGATCAAAGCGGAAACCACAACAGTCAGACTCCGACCATAGAACAGGAATTCCGTAATATTGGGGATTTGGGGCAGTGACTCAGTTACTAGAGAGCGAGGTAGGAAAGTTGGAAGTTTACAGGGAGACCCTGCACGACAGATGGAAGGCAATGTGGTGAAAAAGGGGTGGGGGTTTTAAACGTTGACAATTTTAACAATTCCCCATCTGGTCTAGTCGGGTAAATGCTGGTTAATGATGCAACGAGTCCCCAACACGGTTCATCACAGTTGCGACGTTGCATCCTGGGTTTCGTCGCGTGTGCCCTTATTTTTGAAATCCTGAAACACGTAACTGAACACTGGATTCAATGTCGACATCCGTCGCAAGCGTGACGTCGTTTGATGTATCACGTCAGCCTATTGCGATGATTTTCTGTCAGAATTTCCTGGTGATTTGCCTACAATTTTATAAATCCATAGTAGAAAATGCTACCATTACTAGCATTGAAAACTATAAGATATTGGTTTCCCTCTAACCATCGCTGCTTAACGTCCGCGGCAGCGATGAAGATAAAATTTGATTACCCAGACTTCATCAAGATGGTATTGTCTCGATCGCTTCAATTCGCCGCTTCATCAGCCCAAAATAGATTTTTTTGTTGTCTATTTATCTTAAATCTGCAACACCCTCACTTGGTTTCCAACTCAACTGCTCCATGAGGGAATAGTTGGGTAAACCAAGTAAGGCCTGTCTATGTGGATTTGAGTCGTCCCGGACACAGTCGCGAACTAGAATGATAATGTACCAATCCCAACCATAAACCTCATTTTGCGATTTTTAGGTCATGGTACTTCTTCATCTTTTCTAATGTAGGATTAAAGTCAGAGACCAATTGGAGCTCACCACTTTTGCTCATGGACCTACAAATGTATTGAAGTTCCTTCCTCATTGTTCAACCAAATTTCATCTGCCCCGGTTTCATATCAACTAAGGTCTACCCGTGCAAGGAATAACCAAGAATATAGGCACTTCAAAATCGACTTCACAATCAAGAATAACAAAAATCTCTGAAAATGAACGACTCCACTTTTACACACATCGTGGGGCTCCCTATAAGCCTTTTAATGTTCGATCGACCATCAGATACAGCATTGCAATGGGCTTTGGATCACCCAAATCCACTTCTTATAATCGAGAGGGGCATGAGATTTATGGCGTGCCCCATATCACATAATGCTTTCGCAAAATGTATGACCCGACTATACAAGGAATAGTGAATGCACCCGGATCTTCTTTATTTTGGTTACTAGGGAATCTTGTACAATAGCACTAAAATATTGCATCTATCATCCATCCTCAAGTGATCGATCTTTTCTTTTACCAGATCTTTCATAAAACTTGGCATAACTGGACTTTGTGTCAGAGCTTCTACACATGTCATTGATGGAAAGTTGCTTCAACATTGTTTCAAACGCCGAATTCAACCATCCTCAATATTTTTACTAATCTTTGAGGACGGGGGTGGTGGTCTGGCATGGGGAGTACCTTGTATGCTTTTTGGCATTTTTTCTCAATGTTTATCTTCTACTCACCACTAACCTCTACCACTTTATCATTATCTTTTATCACCTTTCCTCATTTAGAATTGCATAGTTGGTCATGTTGCTTTACCACCCCTAGTGTTATTGCCATACAGTGTCCACATTTTTTTTCAGATTTTTGGACCTGTTGCTAGGAAGAGTGCCTGGTTACCGTGTGTTCACAGTCGCATATAATTGGGCCATTTGCAACTCAAGCTGCTTAATTGATATTGTATGTGCATCAACTTTCTGCCCAATACCCGCTAAATCACTCCTTAACTCTTTAGTGTGCTCATCACTACCATCGAACCTCCTCATCATTTTGTGCAACATATCCTCAACTTGCGCCATACTATCTCCACCATCCCTAGGAGTAACTTCACGATTTCGAGGAGGGACATAGGGCCCATTCGTATCATTTCTGTTACCATAGTTACCCCTGTTGAAGTTGTTGTCGCGGTTGTAATTTCCATCTCGGACGTAAAGACCCTCACAATTATAGTTACCATAGATCGGACCTTGGTTTACTTCACCTTGGCACCAATTCTCCTGATTTGAGCCTTGAGTACTCGGTCGAAAATCCCCCGTCTGCTCATTTACCGTATAGTAATTCTCCACATAATAGCATTCATCATTTGGTGGTGGTGGTTCAGACAAGTATTTAACTGCATTTATCTTTTCTGCCCTCCAGTGACATGTTTTAATACCAACCCAAGCTCAGTTCTCATCTGTGCTATCTCTTCACGAATCGCATCTGTGGCTGGGTTGTGAGTGGAGTCACGGTACGGTAATTTCTCCTAGTTCGACTTCCAAGTACTCCACCTTTATATTCCGAGAGATTTTCTCTAACTTTTTTGGCAATCTCGGGCATAAGGACCTTTCCATAAGAACTCACCCGCTATAGTATCCAAGAGCGCTTTAATTATTATCAATCTTGTCCTCCGATAGAAGTATTCTTGGTCAGTGACTCATCAGCTATGCGGTATTGGGACACTTCTCAAAAAATAGTTAATCTATCCGAAGAACTACTAACTGACTCTCCTGTAGTGCCACAAAGTTTATTCCTCTGTCATTGTGATAAGTTTCTTGGAGACATGTAGTAACCCGCTAATAAAACCTCCCTTAGTTTGGTTCCAGTGAAAATTTATTTATAAGGGAGCTCATGAACCAAATACACCTCTCCCGTCAGTTAGAGAGTAAATACTCTTAGACCTATTACTCCAAATACAAATCAGACTTACCTATACAGCTTTTACCCCTTGCCCTTACCTTAGCTATTGGGCATGTGGGTCCTCAAAAGTAGCCATAAAAACAAACCTCTAGCAGTGAGAATTTGCACAGACCTATTACCACAAAGTTGTGGCCTTGTGTGGTAGAGGGGGCAGAGACAAGTGTATCCATCAGATCGGCAAATTATCAATAACCTCTCTAGTATTATTGAGGGCGTGGGACCACAGATTTTTGTCCTCTTTGTTGATTTTCACCCTAACACTCGGGAAATACTAAAACATGAACATCAACTGGAGCTAGATGTTCCTTCTTTGGATAATCATCGTCCATACCCAAGTTTCATTCAATTGCCTAATGTACGCTCTAATTCGTGATCGTAGAGAACAATTCTATATTCCCCTCTGTTATTGGGCATACAATAAAGATGTTATGCAAGAATCAAAACATAAAAAAATAAATTAAGAATATTTTATATCGTGGTTTCACGGTATTTTTAAGCTTTTTTGTCCTTAAGTTTAGTTGTGTCCAACTTTTTGTATTAATTTTTTATGTAGTGTCTTAGTTTGCAGTAAATCTGTCCTACAGATGAACGCGAAGTTTTTGAGCAAGAAATGCATGAAAACTTACCACTTACAGACTTGTGATGGTCCATCGTGCCTGTGACGGTCCGTAAGTGGCATCCGAGTGAAGCTGTTGAAGAAAGATGGGGAAGTCCTGACCCAAGTGTGGGGTTCTAAGTGCATGACGGACCGCGTAGCCATGACGGTCCTCCTAACTGTTTCGTCGTGATGATCAGAGAAGTAGTCCCCAGTTACCCAATTTCAGAGTTAAGTGTTATAGAATGGGAGACCTTTGACGACGTTGTGCTTTGACGATCCGTCCTACCCTTTCGTCGAGGGTAAATGAAAAGCAGCAGAATGATCTGGTGAAGAACTAGGATTACAGATGCCATGATGTCCTCGTCGTGACCACGACATCCCGTCACGGTCCGTCGACCCGCGCATTTTGACAGATTTTTAGCAAATAGAGTCCTTCTTTTATTAGGTTTTTGTTTCTTATAAATAGTTGTAAAAACCTCATTTTGGGGGTTAGACTCTTTATTGGTTAGACTCTCGGTGGGTTAAACACTTTTATGTTAGATTCTTTGTTAGTAGATTATTTTGGATATTAGACTTTGGGTTGTTACACTTTTCTCTAGAATTGATTGTTGGTGATTTTGTCGATTAATCAAGTAAATTTATGGATTTTATTCTTTCTCATTGAAGTAAGTGCATGAATTCTTATATTATATATAAGACCGCTTTACTTCTTATTTGAGAAGTATGTTTAAGCGTATCAAATTTTTGCGCCACTGCCGGAGAACGAACCCGGGTCACCCGCATGATAGGCGGGAATACTTACCACTAAACGACAATGACATATAGTGATTCTGATGATTAGCGTGACCCCGATTACGTGCCCCCAGGCACTGCCACTCCATCATGAGCTGCACGTGCTACCAGCGCTATGACCAAAAAGGTGGCATCCGGCACAGTAACTGCCTCCTAGTCTTATGAGGACCGCACACAGTCAAAAAAAGTACACCTCTGGGTCATCTCTCATTAGAGGAGCGTCGGCTCTTAGTAGTTTCGTGGTCGAGGAACCTCCCGTGTCTGCCGAGTCCCGCGCCCTCCACACTGCACATTCTGTCCTCCTCTTATGAGGCTCCACAGTTTTGATTCCACTCCCGGCCACCGACTCTGCCTACCCCGGTTACCGACCATCTCAATCGATGGTGTGTTTGACGGGCAATATTGAATTTTTTCAGACGCAAATTTTTTATGAATATAAAGGAGTCATGACAATGGACCCTTACACTAAGAGTGCGGGTCCTTACGGTAAGTCTCCCTACCATGCATATATCCACAATCTTCTGCACCAAACACCGACTGGAGTGGGACAACGCGTTTTTGGGCCGTTATAGTGAAGAGTTGGGCTGTGTGTTCTAAATTTTCTTACGTGGCTAATCTTAATCACAATTTGATAGGGCGGGCTGCTCCCCGCGCAAACAGGCCCCACTTGAGAAAATCCAAGGTACGTGGCATGCATGTCGATATCTCTCTGAGGTCCTGCCATCCGCCGTATCTGGCGAGGATTTTGATGCCCGATTGGACCCCTCTCACACCGAGTTTGAACTACCGGGCAATTGTCAAGTGGACAATTTCTTGGTGAGCCATCGCTTAGAGACCACCAAGCGGTGGAATGGCCTGCCTTTCTGTGATGGATAGGGTGCCGACTGGGTAACAGCTGAAGGTAAGCCATCAAGAAGGCTAACTTAGCCTTCACACTCATTTTCTTATGTGATTGTCTGCTACGACCTTTCCCCCACGCCGCTGATAATTAGTCTTATTAGATCGTGCAGTTCTGATGGTTATGCACGAGAGGGATTTTAAGGTCACAACTTTAACACCTCTTCCGTTTATGATATTTTTCCTTATGCAGAGTCCGGATGTGATCCCATATGTGAACATTGTCGTCTCAATACTCCACTAGGCACTTTTATATCGTGCCTCACAGGTATGAGGCCAATAGTTGCTCCCGCAGATGGCCCCGTCTAAGTTGCCTCCTCTTGGGAAAATCAGGCTGATACGGTAGGCACCGCTCAAACGTCTACACAAGCCTGCTTGTGAAACCATGACAACACCCCTGGTCGCTTATCTCTTGGGTAGTAGCACTGCTCCAATCTCCTCTCGCTCAGCCCTTCCCCCTTCTGGTCCCCTTGCTAGTTCCAAAACAGAGGGCACAGATGGCACCTTCTGCATACATCCACCTTGAATGCCCAGTCCTATTGCTGAGCGATGACGGCTTGAGCGTAAAATGTCAACACACGAGCGGAATGTTTCTAAGGTTCATCAGCGCTTGACTCTTTTGGAGTTGCGGTGCTGAACTTCCAGCCCTCAGGTGGACGTGTCCGACCCTTCAGGGGGGCCTGCGGTGAGATCCTTTGAGTGGACATTGATATTATCCTACAAGCTAGGGTTTCCTGAGTCTGAGGCCCCTCTGCAGATCCTGCTGAGACACAGTGTGGCGGCCTTAGTTCTCCACTTATCAAATTTCTACCACCTCCCTCGCGATAATCAAAAGGCGTAGGGTCTAGAGAATTATGGGGCTATAGCACAGAGAAGGAGCGCCGTGATATGGCGGTTGGGGAAGAGAGCCTCGCTTGATGAGAAGGTACGCACATCTGCTCATGGCTGTAAGTCAGTTGGTTGGAGCATCTAGCTCCATAGATGTGGCTATTGTGGAGGCATCCTGATAGCGTTTGTTGCTGAATGGAGGACACTACTGAGGGTGTCCAAACCCTTAACAGATGTATTGGTTCCGGGAGCAGAGAACCCACTCAGCGTGCTTATTTTCGGCGCTTTGCGCCCAGGTTCGCTTCACCTACGCTTTTTCGTATTCAATTTTTTTATGCAGGAGTTTGGGTTTTTTATTGTGGGTTGGGGTAAATAGAAAGCGACGTGCTAGGGTGAAGTCGTGGTACGCCCAATTCACTATCCTCTTAGGGGTTTTTCTTGCCTGTGTTCTTTTACCCAAGAGACTGCTTATTTTGTTGTTGAACTGGCATGTCTATTCTTTGTACATAGTGTTTAACTCTGAAGCATAATGCTAAAATGATATCATGATGAAAGTGAATTTGTTTCATGACTAGGCGAGTAATTGATCAATGTGTGGGCTCTAAGCATGACAAGATATACACCACTGCAGGACCCGAATTCTAAAATTCGAACTAGGTGTCTGATAATCTGGTAGAGTAATGAGATGCCAACTGATTGTGGGAGGAAGATTTAATAGTCCCCACTATTTGTACTGAGCTGAACGGTGCTTGTTCTTCCTGCTAAAGTAACCGTAATAGTCAATAAAGGATCATAGGCCATTGTTCAATATGCCAATTTTTAGCCTTAATAAAAAACTCTAATGAATTAATTCCTAGTTTTTAGTCCATGATTGAGCTTAAAATAACCTTTCTTTTCACCCCGACTAATCTTTTCTGGGAATAATGTGTTGGCCCTGATCCCTCCTTGGACAGTGCGCCTCAAACTTATGCCAACAGCATAAGTTGAGGGTAGATATTGCAGTAACATACCTTTTCATGGCCCTGACCCAACTTTGGTATTGTGGTACTTTGACTCATGCAATCCATGAGTTGAGGGTGGCTTTTTGCTGAGTAATGCTCTGGAAAGTGGGTGAAAGAACAAAGATAGAGAAGGAACAAAAGTAAAGTGACTAAAGAACCAGTTGAAACCAAAATTGAATTAAAAAAAAAATAGACACAATACGAAGAAACTAAAAGAAGATCACTTCCACAAATTGAAGTAAATAAGGGAAATAGCAAGGTGAAAGAATATAATATTTGGACGAATAAAATGATAAAAACTGGTATCTTGACCCTATATGTCAGAAGGGAAACAAGTCACTAAAAGTATACCTAATATACCTACCTGACCCTAAGCCATTTGCAAGCTAATAAGTCCATCGTGAGCCTAAAATTGTATAGCGAACTTCAGTATGGAAAATAAGGACAAGCTTTGTCATATGTAGAATAAATGTGAATTTGTTCTTGATAGTGAGAGTTGAAAAGAAACCCCTTATACTCAAACTGAAACATTTGTGTAAAATGAGGAGTTATTTGAAGTGAGGACACTGGTGGCATATCGGAAATGTTAAGACCCGTAACGAGGATAGGTGTTAAGTGCGGGGTGAGTCCTGTGTCAGGTATGATTCGCACATAATTTAATAGCCTAATGTGAAACATGCCTAAATATGATGAGACCTTAATCGGATTGAAATCCAATGATTGCGAAACTAAAACATGGATACTATTGTAGCAAGATTTTTGGAGTGAGTCATATTGGTCGCTTGAGAAAACAACGAATTAAGTTGAGGGTGTTGCTATAGAATGGTTTCTGGTATTATTAGTCTTTTTACTTAAGTTTAGTGTTGTCCAAAAGCCGTTTTGTATTAATTTTTTATTAAGTGTTCCTCTTTATAATTTGCAGGCAATCTGTCTAAAGATAAACTCGGATGTTTTGGCAGAAATGCAGAAAAGTTACCACCTACTAGCTTTGTGCGGTAGTCGTGCCTGTGACGGTCCGTAGTGGCATCTAGTGAAGCTACTGAAAGGAAGAGGGGTCAGTCTAACAAGTGTGGGGTTACGAAGTGCATGACTGACCGTCGTAGCCCTGATAGTCCACTCCTGTTGGTTCCTTCGTGATGATCATAAATAGTCCCAGTACCCAATTCCAAGAGTTTAGTTTTAATGAAACAGTGACCCTCGATGGACCAGCGTCCGTGATGGTCCGTCATACCTTTCGTCTGAGGGTAATGAAGAAACCAGTATAAGGTATCTTTAAAGTATAGAGGACGAGGCCTGACAGCCTTCCGTGACCACATGCGAAAGCATGTCAAGAGGTCTCGCACAAGCCGCGTTTGACTGGGGAAAGGTTTTCACAATGAGTCCTTCTTTATTAGGTTTTTTTTTTTTATAAATAGTTGGAAAAACCTCATTTTTGGGGTTAGACTCTCTTATGGTTAGACTCTTTATTGGTTAGACTCTAGGTTGGTTAAAGACTTTTATGTTAGATTATTTCTTAGTAGATTATTTTGGATTGTTACACTTTTCTCTGGAGTTGATCGCTGGTGATTTTGTTGACTAATCAAGTAAATTTCTTGATTTTATTCTTTCTCATTGAAAAAAAAAAGTAAGTGGGCATGAATTCTTATATTCTATAATGAATATTGTGATTATGGACTATGGGTAACTAACTCATACTAGGGTTGTGGGGGAACAATGGGTGAATAATGAGGAACATCCTACTAAAATAACATTCTAGAATATCGCATATTCAATATAGTAATAATTCTTCGTTAGACGTCTTTTAACGGATGCCCACGTTAGACCTCGCCTGCATGGCTACTTGCCGGACCAAGGAGGTATCTATAATAGGAAAAATTATCAACTATGATTTAGTGGTATACTATCTAATAGGCTAGTATTGATTGGTACGAGGTAATAACTTAGTCAAATAGCGAATACAATGCTAATTAAGGTAAGAAGTAAGGTTAGTAAGCACAGGTAGTCCGACCAAGGTGCTAAGTGAAATTTTCTCGATGTCCCGGACAAAGATTTAGGACATAAACTTATCATTTGCCTGCAAATCCTAGGAAAGAATTGGTCTAGGTTAAATTATCAATTGGAACCTGTGGGGAACACTTAAACCCTAGTTATTTTATTTAATTTATTAAACTCCAACATTTGAATCTGTTAGTTGTCTATTTAATTTAGCTAGTTGTTTTCATTCATTTTGAAATATAAAACCCCCCTTCATTGTACTTGTTTTCTAAGGAAATAATTGACTAAATAATAGTAATAATAGATTGAAGTTAAGTCTGAACTATTTTCCTCATGAGAACGATTCCAACCTCATTAGTTGGGTTCTTTACTCGATACGACCGCTTTACCTCTTATTTGAGAAGTAATTTTGAGTCTATCAAATATAAACTAAACTTTAGTAATAAGTTTAAGTTAATCTAAAAGCTACTTTCCCCGGCAGCGGCGCCAAAATTTGAAATGCTCAAACTTACTTCTCAAATAAGAAGTAAAGCAGTTGTATCAAGTAAAGAACCCAACTAATGAGGTTGGCATCGTTCCACGAGGGAAAATATTCCAGATGTAAGTTGTAACTATTATTACTATTATTTAGTCATTATTCCTTAGAAAACAAAGACAATAAGGGGGGTTTATTTCAAATTCTGACATAACTAACTAAATTAAATTACTGAACTAACCGATTCAAATTGGAGTTCAATCATTACTAAAAGTTACTGGGTTTAGTGTTCCCCCAGGTTCCTAACTTGATAATTCTAACTAGTAACAATTTTTTTACTAGTACTTGCATGCAAAATTATAAGTTATGTACTTCTAAATCCTTGGTCCGACATCTAGAAAATTTCACTCCGCACCTTGGTCCGGCTACGTGTGTTGCTATACTAACTCTTACCTTTACCTCATAGGCTTTCTGTAGATCAATCTTAAGCATGCTTCTAGGAGAAATATTCTTCCTAGTATAAGCCTTGACCAATTCATGAGCAAGAATAATGTTATCTACAATCTTCCTCCCTGATATCAATCCAACCTGACTTTCACATATAACTGTATGAATAACCTCATGCATTCTTTTTGTTATCACCTTAGAAATGATTTTGTATAGAACAGTGCAACAAGCAATTGGCCTATACTCCTTCACAGTTTTAGGACTTTGAACCTTTGGAATTAGAGATACAAGAGTGCAGTTGAAAGGCTTAAACAACTTTCATGTTGTGAAGAAGCTTTTGACAGCCTCAATAACATCCTTTTTAATGATCTTCCAAGTATGCTTAAAGAAAAGTGCATTATATCCATCTATACCTGGAGCCTTATCATTCCCAATAGACTGCAATGTTGTATAAATCTCCTGTTCTGTTATGTCTGTGCATAATTGAATTCTTTGCTGCTTTGATAATACAGGCCCTCTTTTCATCACCTGAGCATTTATAGCTGGAAGTTTACCTGCTGAAGATCCCATAAGACTTTTATAAAACATAACAAACTCCTTCTTGATGCTCTTGGGGTTCATATAGCTCCTTTCCATCTATAGATAGTAACTTCATAGCTTCTTTTTGAGTTCTCTCCTTTATCACTGAACTAAAGTATTTTGTTGTTTCATCTCCAGTTTTAATTCATCTTGCCTCTTGCTTTTTGTCCTTAAAGCAACTTTCCTCTATCATTCATCACTTGCCCAGATTTATTAGTACGCTTCTCTTAGTAACTAGCTCATCCCTTGCCTGGATATAGAGCTGCTCTTGAAAGTTCCTACCTCTCACTTCTTGTCTTCTCTATCTTCTTGGCCTATATATTGAAACTCTCTCCCATTCAATTGTCTCAAACTGTCTGGATGCCTTTAACTTGATACCATATCTCCTTCTTTACTTCATTCCATCTTCGCTTCCAGATTTAATTGCCACCATGCCAAAAAAGACTCATGGTCAACCAAACATAAGAACTAAAACTCCCTTGATCTGATGAACTTTATGACTAGCAAATGCCATAGGGCTATGATCATACACCCCTGGATTCCCAGATTCTATACACAGCCTGACCCATTTATCCATCGCAAATATCATTCCCCAAGTCTTCATTAATTTCTACTGAAATTCTGTCATTACCTACTTTTTTGTTGGTCCAATAAATTTGCATTTCCATTGTACTTCAGTGATGCCCAGTCCTTAACACATCTCAAATCCGTATCTCATCAAAGTAACATGAAGCCCCACTATCTATTGGATAATAGCATTGAAAATCCATATTATGAGCCAAGGTTCTGAGACATTGAAGCCACCATCTTCAATCATTCCATAAGCGTTTCCTCTGTTCTAAAGGAGTAAAACCATATCCACTGTAGATTAAATGAATATCCTTTGATCCTTTCATTTATATGACCAATGAATCTATTTGTGTTAAGGCTGTATATTAGCTTAATATCATACCTACTTTCATGCTCATATTAATCCAAATTTCCATTTGCAGACTCCTTATAATTATGTATGATCCTCCATCCTGGAGCGAGTTGCTTTTAACGTCAGCTTTGATATTCACCTCTTTAATCTCTTGTTTCAATTACCCTGCTAATGAAGGCTTATTCCTTTTGTAAAAAGCAGTTGACTCCTCTGCTTTACCTTTTATGCATACCCCTTACGTTCCAGACACCCACTTCATTAACAATTCTTCAAGCTCCACCTCTATCAAAAGACAGTGAGCAAGTTTGGTATTCTTAGACTCTCAAATCCATTTCTAATTGGTATTGCTGAAAGCATAGGAAAATTTGATAGACTAAAATCCAGATGCTTGTTTCCAATATGAGGCCTTAGATTAAGCTCAGGTGTTTGTTTGATTTCATGTTCCTCTCCTTTCTCTATCTCTTGTTTCCCCTTTTGTTCATCTTTCCTCTCCTGTTGTTGAATTGGACCTTTATATTGCCAAGTCTGTGTTACTTTTTTCCAAGGCTTTTTCTTCTTTTGCATCTCCTCCTGTGTTACTAATTGACATTGATGTCCAATCTTTTGACATTTATCACAATATTGAGGCTTCCACTCTATCACAACTTCATGTATGAAGGTTCTTCCATTTGGATCCATAACTATGATCTGCTGAGGTATAGGTTTAGTCACATTAACTTCAATAAGCATTCTATCATAGGATATTCTTGTTTGCTTTGTAGTACATTAATCAGCAAATAGTGGCACACCAATAGCACTTGCAATTCTACTCAATGATCCCACTCCTCAACAATTAAGAGGTAGCTTTGGAAAATTAACCCATAGTGGAATTTCAGTTTGGAACTCCTTTCCAAAATCAAAATCAGAGCACCACTGTTTCAATATAATAGGTCGATTGTTTATAGTATATGGCCCAGAATATAGAATCTCATTCATATCACTCAGATTCTTAAACTTCATTATGTAATACCCTTCTTCATGTAAGAATACATTTGGTTTGCCTACTTTTGACCAGTTCATCATATTATACCTGTTCATGGCATTGTACCCAGGGCATTCTCCAACTCCATATGTTATGAGTGCACATTTCCACTTATCTTCTTCATCCTGAACCTCTTTTCCTTCCAGCTAAACCATTGCTTCTCCATTACATATTTGTGGTGGAAAGTAAGCTAGATGCATACCATTATTAGCTGCACAATTATTTCTTAAACATATTAACCCAGGGTTCTTTGTAACCCTTCTCGT